>JAQFVV010014056.1:0-53797 GCA_028023455.1 Epiperipatus broadwayi
TTAAAAAGTTAATGGTCTTCATTCAGATACAAATGTAGCTTCATAAACATATTGTTACCAAACATTATAAAGATGAATACATTAATGCCATAGAAATCAAGTGAAAAACCTACAAAATAAAAATAGATAGTAAGCTTTGTTAATTTATTGTTATTGTCATTTTTAAAAGAAAATGGAAATCCAGATCATAAATAAAGATATACCACTTGTTTTACTTAAAGTGTCTTTGTGAATATTTCTTTTTAATTACTTATCAGTACACTTGGGTCATTGTGCAATACGTGAGTTTGTTAATTAAACATTTTTACCCTGATAATATTTAAATGCTAATGATCACTTGTGTAAGCATTAATCAGAAGTTATATAATAAAACCTTAATGATTTACAGATATTAAATAAATTATTTAAATTGTTCTTTGTTAACATAAATTAGTCAATAAAATATTCTCTTTGTTTCTACTTTATATTTTGGTTAGTAATCAAGTCTAATTAGTTGTTTTTAATGCTAAAACTGCAAGCAGACTATTGAAGTATTGAGATAGATAATAAATTTGAATATGTTTCTTATTTATATTATGAGTTTGATTTAGTTAGTGTTAAGGTGTCATTTCAAAAGCTAGCCTATTATCATATAATTGCCAATAAAGTTGAACATGTCATTGAAAAAACTCCTTGTTCTATATTTGTTTATCATATAATTAAAAGGCCATTTTTCAGTAATGATGAGCTAGATGTACAGAATTTAAAGGGCACTGGAAGTAGGTAACATTTATATAGGATTTAAAACTAACTTATTCTCTCTCATTCCTAGTTATGCACTATTTTAGTTTAAAGTATTGGTTTCCTTATTTTCATATTATTATAACTGGGCATTAGTAGACCTGAACCTTTCAATTTTGTTGTACCATTACAATTTGCCAACCAAATATTTGGGGTATAATAAATATTATATCATTATCATCCTATGTTCCATTCCAATTTAGCTTTCATTTGTGATGCATATCATATTTGTTAATAGAGCTTTTTGCCTTTTTATTTTACCATTAATTTGGTGCAAATTACAGGGCATATTCATTAAGTCGAACCTTTCCCACCTGTACCGTTAATTTGTTGCAAATTACAGGGCATATTCATTAAGTCGAACCTTTCCCACCTGTACCGTTACATGTGATGTAATAATTTTTTGTTTTCCACATTATAGTATAAAAGTCATTAAGATTAATCTGCTCATGCTCAGTGATTTAAAGTACTAATCCTTGCCAAAATCACTTACTGATGATTTCATATTATTAATAGAATTTCTACTATTATTTTGACTGATTGTATCGGATTAATTCTGAATAGTTGTTATGGTAACTGTAAAGCAGAGAGTTTTGCATCCATTTTAAATCACTCAAATATAAAATGAGAACTTGAACAAACTAATTATCTACAATGAAAGTGATGACAAATAATAGATCAGAAGTTACAAATGTATTATATCTCTCCTAGTGGCGAGATTTGATCTTATTGCAATTGAGTTCTTATTTTATGATCAGTTTGGTGGTACTTACATGATTAACTTTATTAACATAAGTTATTACTAATAGTTTTATATACAAGTTACCCCCAAAATAATGTTATTAACTAAACAATACTCACTATCTAAAAATAATATTAAAGCACTAAATTGAATTATGATGATACTTTATATGCAAATTATATATGTTAACTTTCATTTTAAAAACTGGATGATTTAATTATATAACAAAATGCTACAACTAAGTGATAACATTTAATTATTTTCAATATTAGTTTACCATCACATAACTCACATTTAATACAATTTGAATTATATGTTAGATAATTATTTCTTGGTGATAGTTGATTTCAAATTTAATAAAAAGATTAATAAAAGTTGTACAATTTTTTTTTAAATTAACATCTTAGGCAGACAGATAAATAGATAAAAATATAGATAGACGTTTAGTTATTTAGATAGATAGATGTTTATATGGATAGTTGAATGCACAGGCAAATAAAGAAAAATATAATAAATAGATAAAAAGTATGAAATATAGTAAACAGATAAAAGATAGGAGATATGCAAATAAATGAAAAATAGGTATAAAAATAAATAGTAAATAGAGACATACACAGACAAATTGACAAAAAAATACATAGACAGAAAGTCAGAGAATTAAATAAAAACAGAGTGTGCATAATTAAAAGCTAAATAATAATAATAATAATAATAATAATAATAATAATTATAAAATCTAACCTCATGGTTGTCTTTAAACTGAAGTAAAATCAATTGCCAATTTAAAATGTCATATGTGATTCGATACATTCCCATAGAATCAATATTTCCAGTAACCCATTGATTTTCACGAGCAATATATTCATTCAAAGTCACTAACAAAAGTTTATATATATTTGCATTGAAAGAACATGTATATATTATAATTTATTATTGTTGTTGTTAATAAGATTGTACATTTAAAAAAAATAGAAATAAAAATATAAAATCGATAGTACTAACATTACTATATGAACAAATTGTTTTTTTTTTAAATACCATTAATTATTTTATTATTATATGCTGAAGTTAAAAATCAGTCCATTATTTATCTAAAAAAAGTCAGTACTTGAGTACTAAATCTGCAACATAGGGGGAATAGGAAACATACAACCTTTTCACACCCCCAATCAATGTGTCATGTTGCGATGACCTCATATTGAAAGAAATAGTCCTACAACAGTGACATCACAGTTAACATCATATTGAGCATTTTTTAGTTATTGTCCAGATTTGTTTCTGACAACATCTATTTTTTTCATTGTGATTGTGATATTAATTGTGATATTTCTGATAACAGCTATTTTTCAGCTTGTGATTTTTGCCATTTTCATTGTGTTTTTAATTGTGTATTCATAAAAATGTTCAATATTTGGAAATTGACAATTAGTGAAATGGATGCATTTCTGTTTTTCCAAGAACAAGGTATCCTGCCTTCAATAAAAGTGGGTCCAAATGGACATAATATGAGCTTACATATGCATGCTTTGGACAAGCAATGGTGTTGTAACATTCAACATTGCACCACTAAAATTGGCATTCACAAGGAACATGATTAGAAGGTTCAAGAATTCCTCTGTTAACCACAATCTGATTCTTATATAGTTGATCTTGGAAACTAACTTCTTTAGATTGGGGAGAACACAAGTTTGGAATATCTGGTACAACAGTCATTGACTGGAATAACTACATGAGAGAAATTTGTACTAATGCTATGTTACAACAGCAAAACCAAAAAATTGGAGGTGTAAACAGAATTGTGGAAATTGACAAGAGTCTATTTTCCAAATGAAATATCAAACAGGCCAAATTCTCCCAAGCAACAGATGTTTGATGGCTTATATAAAGAAACAGATGAATATTTTATCATCAAAATTCAGTATAGGACAGCTAAGACTCTCATGGAAGCCATTTTACATAATGTTGAACAGGAATCAATCATATATATACACTGTTAGAAGGTCTTTAAAACCGGTGAAATAACAGAAGCCAGTTACTACCAGTTCCATGTCAATCACACATATAATTTCATCAAATCCGAAACTGGAGTTTATACCCAAAATATTGAGAGACTGTAGGGTTTTTCCAAATGGTGAAATAAGCAACAATGAGGGATGGCAAGGCAACATCTGAATGCTTATCTAGTGGAATTTATGTGGAGAAGACTACATAGAAATGATGATGTATTCTTAACAATACCAAAATACATGAAAGAAATGTTTCTGTATTAATAAGTAAAAATTTAATAAAATTGTATTAAGTAATATATCTTTTATTTTCAAATTTTTTTGTTAATTTTTTTTAAAAAAAAAGTAATATAAAATCCCAGCATATTTTTCAATGAAGTGATTTCATTTTTAGAGACAAAATTTCTCCTGCAGATCTCCATTTTGTGTGGTATATATTACATGGTAAGTATCAGAAATATAATTAATGTATTCAAAATTACTTAAAAGTAAAAAATCATTTACTGTTCATTTGCTGCATGTGTATAACAATGGTTAACTCTTATATATAATCTTTTAATCTTCAGAAGAAATTTTGATTAATTACTTAATCCTTTTCAACTGCTGTTAAATTAAAAAAAAAAATAATAGAATAAATGTCATGAATTCAAATCCCAGAATTTCTGAATTAGCAACTTTTCTATTAATTTAATTTATTTTATTGCTATTTGTAAAAATTTATTAAAAAGTAAAGAGGTTTGTAAATACATTATAAAATTTCTTATTGATTCTTTAAAAATTTTTGATGATAACATTGTTATTTTTTTTTTGAAGGTTATAAAATGTTTAATGATTGGTCTATGGCTCTGCCAATTGTTGCACAAGTTTGTAATTTTGTTTTGTTACATATAAAAATAAAATGTTAGATATATGTACTTTTAAAGATACTAAAATTTATAAAAAAGTATGCAGATGATGTTTTTGTTAGTGTATATACCAATACTATAGGAGTTACATAATTTGAATGGCTTAAAATGGACTACTGAAAAGGAACAGAACAAAAATATTAAGTATTTCCATTTATTTATCACAAGAGAGAGAAATGTGTTAAGTTTTAAATTAGTAATCAAACCAATGCAAAAAAAGGGAAATATAAATTGTAAATCAAAAGTAGAAATTATGCATAAGATGACAAGTTTTAGATTTTTTTTGTTTCTTAATGAAAAATTATGTCATTACCAAAGTGATAAATTAAAAAATATTGAAATATTTACAAAGGAATTGTTTGAAGTAGGTTATAAGATTGAACAGATTAATATTACTTTATGTCAATTTAAAAAGAACTATAATGAATTAAAAGAGTTGAAGATTGATAATAAAAATTGGATATCTATTCCATATATATCAAATGCTCAAGCGAAATCTTTTAAGAATATATATAAAGATGTGTTAAATGTTTCATTTTGTGTTACAAATAATGTTAATAAGTTAGTAAATAATTATAAAAGTGTCATACCTGTCAAGAATAAAAAGTAATGATGTTTATAAAAAAAATTGTTTAGTTTATCATATATAGATGAATTGAGGTGTAATATAGAAAACAGATTAAAGGAACTTTAGTTGTTATACAAGCGTGTAAAAAGTACAAATAATAATAATTTAATGACTGCTTAAGTTTTCTTAAATCATGAAAGGATATGCAAATATAAGTTTCAGTTTTATCTTGAAAATGTTAAGATTCGAGAAATGACCATAAAATAAAAATTAAGCAAAAATTTTCATAAATAGAAATAAAATGAATATAATTAATAGACAAGCTGCTAGTGTTAAAATTCAGAATCCTAGGATGAAAGCTGATGATGTTTACTTTTACATAAATGAAGCAAATGATATCCTAAAGCACCATAATGTTAAACAAGTTTCATCAGTAATAAATCATTATCAATCTTTCATAAAACTCAAGGTTGAAATTTTTTGAAGGTCTTGGTAGCTATAAAATTACTTATCATAGTAGTAAGTTTTGCATATTTCCATGAATAATCAGCATACTAATTCTAAAAGAGATAAATATGTTAATCCAGTAAAACAATCATCATTCGAACTTTCACCATGTGTTTTAAATATAAGCTAATAATACAGCATTAAATTTTTTTCAAGATATAATACATACCATCAGAAATCAAATTAAAAATACCACTGGATTATAAAAATACTTAACTGATTGATAAATAGAATAAAAATGCAAAACTATTCACATTGAACAATTTATAAAACATAATATTCTTAATAAAAAAACATGTGACTCATTCTCTCTTTTAAATTTCTAAATTTTGAACAGCATAAAATGAATAATGAGTAAATCAGGACTTATCTGCTGTTTTATTTATTACTTCTTCTAATAATAATTACTGTGCTGTCTATTTTTGTAGGTGAGATGAAAATATGTACACATATACAAACTGAAAATGTTAAACAATTTAATTTATTTTGTCAGTTTATGAGTAACACTTTCAAAAATTAAATACAAAAATTAGATGAACATTATCTTTATAAATAACGACAATATCACATAATTTTTCATTTACCAACAAAATAGTTTTAAAATTTAGCTGGTATAGCCACACATTTTTTTTATTTAGTAAATAATTTACTTTATCACTGATAATAACTGAAACACAGGCTTATTATATACCTGTATTTATATATGTAATATATAGGATATATGAGCACAGACTTTCACACCACCCATCACTCTCCACTCTATCTCATAACACTGATACACTTGAACATATATATGTTGAAAAGATAAATAATCACCTCTATATATATATATATATATATATATATATCATGCTAAACCAGCAATCATCAGTTGGTCCAGATTACCTTTTCTACACATATATGCTATAAGTACTCAGATATAGATTGGATGGACAGTTGAAGAGTTGGAGTGTGGAGTACTTTGAAGCCTGTCCATTAAATTATGAAGATTGGCTATCTTAATATATGTCTGAGCACTTGTAGCATATATGTGTAGAGATGGTAATCTGGACCAACTGATGATAGCTGGTTTAGCATGAAATATGTATATTGGTGAATATTTATCTTTTCAACATATATGTGTTCAAGTGTATCAGTGTTATGAGATAAAGTCGAGAGTGGTGTGAAAGTCTGTGCTCATACCCTATTTATCACTGATAATAAATAAAATGTATTTACATAAAAATTGTATATATATATATTGGTAAAAGAATGTTGCCTTGACAACAGGTTGAGATTGTTGTGATTTTTATTGATATTGTGATTATCTAAGTGTTGACTGGTTTTAATGTGTGTGTGCACTTTGTAATCAATGTCATACAAAATTGTAATGATTATAAATTGTCTGAAGATGGTACAAAAATATCTTACTGATAGAATTTGTTTAACATTATTACATTTATGCATTATTTGTCTGGACTAAAATTGTACCACAATAGGTAACAATTAACTGGAAAAACATTGAAAATATTTTTTTGTTTTATTTAATTTTCTACTAAATGAACAATATCAATATTTACCACTAACTAACAAAGCCGACACAAATTTAACATGCGTAAAAAAACTAAGACAAATATCTAAACAATATATATAAAATGTCCGTTAATTAAAACAAAATTGTAATTACAATAAAAATAATAATAATAACGGTAATTAGTATAGCTTAATATATATATGGAATTAAAAGGAACACCTTGAGGAAATAATACTTTGTATATTTAGCAATGATCTAGAATAGCAGGGCAAATAAAAAGCAAGTATAATCTGCCATTTGTTCTGATGCATGATATAATTTTTGTCTAAACTATTAAAAAATTTTAAATAGAGTAAAATAAGATAATTAGGTTAAAAATAGAGGGTGAAAACTTTTATTAATATTTATAACTACAAAAAAAAACGTTTTCACTAACCATTATCATTATGTAGCCAGATCATTCGATATTCATCTCTTGCCATTTCTGATAATGATGAAAAGGTAATTGGTACATCCCATCTATGACTAAAAATCAAAGTTGATAAATATAATGAACAATACTAAAATATTTTTATAAATCTAAACAATAAATTAGTTACAAATTTATAAAAAAACTACTACATTGGATTTATTGTGTGAGGGTATATATATATATTGTACTGGTGCAATTTGTATGTTCATTGAACAAGACTTAGGACCTGTGCAAAAGTATCTCAAATCCAGTCATGCCTGAGATACACAGGTCAGGCGCAATCATGAATTTTAACCCATTTGCCCATTTTCCAAATCTACGATCACATGAACAACATCTCTGGTGATACAAATGAATTTAATACATTCCAGGCCCGAAGACACAGTGGAGAGACATGATATCTTGCATCTAAATGAGACTCTCTAAGTAAATAATGAGGGTTGCTACATAAAATATTAAGATAATACTTAGGATGTGTAGATTAAGGAATGATGGGAGTAAAGTGATTGGTGAATGACTGATAATGAAATGAAAGAGCTTGCAACTTCTAATGAAAAGGGAGGGGGTCTACACAGGATAAGCATGATCTCAGGTAACCCAAGCATAATGAGTTTTCAAAGTATTAATTATCTTAACAAAGTATAGGGACTAACTTAAATAATGATTTGAACATTTGAATAGATTGTGATATAAACTTTAATAAATACACTCTGACGTAGTTATTTATATATTCTAGTCATAGGTTTCACACAAAGAATATTTGATTATACATTTATATGGTTACATAATTTAATACTGTAGAGGACATAGTGCTGATACAACATGTCATTTAGGAAATGATACATAAATAAAAAGTCTTCAGTTTAATATGCCAATAATAATTAAACAAACTTTTTCATAATAATTCAACAATATTAACACTACTTTAAAATTGAGGAAAATAGATAACTAATGACCATCATGAAATATACATAAAGAATGAGAACTTTTGTTGTTTGTAGCCTTAATTGAATTAATATATATATATATATTGAAGCTGGAAATATAGTACATGTTTCTTCTTCACCTAGTGCCAATGCCATCAGAACTAGTATGGGTTTGAACCCAATCTTGTATATTAACTGACACCCATCTCATATTAGGTGATAGTATATTTATAATTAATATTATAATCTTTTTATCTAATTTATATTTTATTAATTTATAGTTTACATTAAAACTAACCTTTTTTATAATAGTTTATTTATTTTATAATATTTGTAAAAATGTATACTGTTTATTTTATTAAATTGGCATTGATAAATAATTGAATCCTAGATAACTATGAAATGTTACAAATATTTTAAATTCTTTTATTAAAGTTCATTTTTCTTCAATTAATCAGTTGGTAATATTTTATATTTATCTTTTGATAAATGTACATTAAAGAATCAATTATGTAAACAATCTAATATTTGTAAGAAATATTTTGTAAATTTTTACTTAAGTTTTATATCAAATATTAAGTTTGAAAGTCATTGTACCAAATTCCTAAAGTTTTTTCAAATAAAATTTACATTTTTGTTAATCTAAATCTTAAGTAAATAGGCTTTGTTAATACAATGACTGATAAATTTAATATGCTTGTTGCTGTTTTTTTAATTAGCAAATGAACCATTGGGGCATATTTAATGCAGGATTATAGATTTCCCTCCCAAGCAGACACCAACCTCAGAGAACTGCTTAGAGCAATTGCAATTGGTAGTTGTCAATGTAGATTGAATCCTATAGATAAGGCCCGATCAGATAAATAGTAGAAAATATTAATTGAAGGACAGTTTTATTGAAAAACAGTTGACTGAAGAGAATTGATTAGTATATATAGTACATTGTGCCTAAAGAATGACAGGTAAAAGATCGGGCATTGCTTTCTGGAGCTCTATTACACCAGCTCATCAATGCCATTCCAGTGCTCTCAACATCTAGCCCATGACTGTACTGTGTCAAGGAAGCCTGCTAAATGATCTGACTTTATAACTGCCTGTTTCAAGCCATGGAACATCTACCAATCGGTTGAGGTAATCTCTAATTTGCCACAAGCCACTGATTCTATTTTACTTGTTTTCTAAATCAATATTAATTTATATATATATATATATATATATATATATATATATATGTAATGTTTATAGAACTTAATTTTAAAATGCATCTTTAAAATTTTTCTCTTAAATTTAAAATTATCAATTCTTATAAAAATCTCACATTATTTTGATGTGGCAAATTTATCTTATTTTTTGCTGGTTTATTTATAATATTGACTTACTAAATTGAATGTAATATAATTGTAAACATGCGCTATATAAAAATAAATGCTTATTTACATATGATTAAGTTTCAGTTAGAGTGACGTTTAGTAAATTCTAGACAATTTCACAGACGTCATTCATTCAGACATCGTATATAGTAATTTAAAGTGAGTGGTCCATCCTCATGCTTTCCTTGCCAGTACTTCAGATTTGCTCATATATAAGCATTTGAGTTATAGGAATAGGTGGATTCATTTCATTCTTGCATAAATACTATATCTTGTATTGGAGAGGAAAATATTCATTTATTATTATTAACACTCGCAAAAGTGCATGCACAATTAGCTTGAAAAGCTGATATTTGAATATTGACTTATTGAAACTGCCAGGTATAAAATTCAATAAGCAACTAACTTTAAACCCTCCCTCTTAGTTTCTCCATTTAAAAATCATTCCAGGAGACTTATTTTTCTTAAATTAATTAATAGAGAAAGCTCATTTAGTTTTGTACCTTTTATATTATAAATTTATTTTAAATGAATGAAATTATTTTAAAAGTTAGATATCTTATTATTACCTCCAATTTAAAATTGCCCTCGTAATTATATCAGAGAGAATAATGTATTTTATTAAATCAGTTAAGTAAAACCTATTACAATTTCTGTAAAACATATATCTTAAAAGAAAATCACTTAAAGCACAGCTATTATAGCATTTTCATATCAACTATTAACAATATATATTTCATACGATATATTTTTGTTTGTGTCAATAAAATATTAAAATTGTGATGTGCAATTTATTATGTTGTATGTTGTTAAACTTCACCAGAAGTGAGTTTGATATTCAATGCCCCATCTATGGTAATTAAAAGACAGTCTTATTTTGTAATTATCGATAGTGAACTATTTAATAACTTACTAATACATGAGATATTTGGAAAGTGTGGAAAACAATTTATATTTTAATTCTTGTCTTCCCTTTTTATATTATATTTTATGATTCATTCATTAATGTCCTAAGATTTCTGGGGATTTTCTATTATGTCAGGGAGCCAATTATTTTAATCAGGATTTAAGTTATTATTTTCATTAGTGATACACTATCTATCTATATACATCTAAGGCATTTTGTATTTATAGTTACAACCATTTATTTATTATTGTTATTCTTGCTTTGCTACATACCTTTCAGGACCTTCAGAAGTTTAAATATGACCAGTCCAATCCTTGACTCTCCCTTAATAGTAGACATATTTTCCTACTAGGGATTCTTTTCCAGGCATTGCCATTAAGATGTGTATGGGAAGTCCAGCACATCAAATCTATTATTATTATTCAGAGACATGTTTTGGCTGGAGGGCCAGCATTTCTCACATCTAGCTGTATTTACTAGGAATTTCCTTTAGCAAAGCTACCCAGAGGTTCATAACAGACCTTGTGTGTTCTTTTGTTGTAATCTATAATAGCATACTGCCATCATCATTTTATATCTTTGTTTAGCAAACCTGAAATGCTCTCTGCCATGATGGCATATCCTTCACAAACCAATCCCAATTAATTAAATCTGACTATATAATGGTCAATTATTTATTTGAGAACTATTTTGCTTTCCACACTCATTATAGACAACTGATTTAAATGTAATAGTGTTTTAAATACACTCACTCATGTCTTGTTATTTATATATAGAATAGATTTATTTGTAATCTCTTAAAGAGGGCTAATGAGATTTTATTGCTGACTGGTTTTTGGCAGACCAATTAACAAATTTTGTTATCAAAGCTGCATCAAAACGAATTCAAAAAATATAATAATTTAGTTGTATAAACAAAACTCAACTTATTTTGTATAACCATAACTCAATTTCTTAATAAATTCCTGTAATATTATTATTTTAAATTAGCTTAGTTTGTCATCACTCTGAATCTCTAATATTAATTACTCTATTTATTTATTATATTTCTTTGATTTAATTCACTTCTTTGTAATGTTGCCATAAATAATTATAATTGTTATGGTTGAAACCATTAGTAATCGATATCAAATCACATCTGTACCATTCTGCAATTGTCAGAATTCACTAAATCATTAATTTCTTATATAAACCCTTTATTATTTTGAGTCTCTTTGTGAACCATGACCTCCAGCTGGGATGGAATAAAATCAAGCATTGCCAGTGTCATCACAAACTTTATCCATTAGTCAGAGGGGCAATAGTTCAGGCAAATAGGTTAGGATTCACCCTTGCTCTGACATCTCAATCTTGTGCATGGTTGGATTCAAGGTACTTTTGCTTGGATTATTGGTCTTGTTGAATGAATATATGATTTTTACTGGCACAATATATATATATACATGATTTTGACTGGCACAATATATATATATAATCATACTACAGCCGATGCACCATTTTTAGCATTTAGTGAGTTATATATAACGAAATATAGTAATATAATTTGCAATAAATATTGGCATGAATACACAATTAGTTGCATATTTAACATTAGATTTGGTTTATCCACCAAGTTAATTAAGTTTATCAATCTAAATGATAGATAGAGAATTGCTAAGGCATATGGAAATCATTCACTTGAAAGGGTACACAGCTTAATACAAGCATGACTCATGACATTCCAAATATGATTCATATTAATAAATAATGAATGACTCAGTATTATCACAGTATTACAACTTACAGATATTAAATAGGCATAAATCTAAAATAGTAATAAGTTGCAGTGTTACATGGACAGCAGCACTGAAAGTTTGGTCAACTTGGAGCTGATGAGATGCTTCATCATTTATTAAAAAATAAAAGAGTACATCCACACTTTTGGTAGGGCAATACCTTGAAACATCTGTAGATAGGAAGTGTGATGGGCTGGCTTTCCTAGGGTGATCCCACATAGAACATTCACTACTCCAACCTAAAAGTGTTTTAGAGCACAAACACACACCCCTTGAATAGAACAAGTATGGGTTTGGAGTTCCCAATGATCCCAAATGACAAAGCAAAATATAATAATTAATAATGCTGGCATATGCTAGCTATGCTGCAATAAATAAGTACATCCCTAATGACATTAATATAAATTATAGCCATAAATATATCTAATAACAAGTGTGATGGCATGACTAAATACTAATCATACTAAATAGTATTTAAATAACCATTTGAATGTCATAATAATGAAGGAGCATATTACCATTCCATATAAATAAATCCCACATACATTTTAAATCAGCAATAGAATATCACACAAAAGTAAACTCAGTTGGTGTTGTGAGTAAACAGTTATTTTATTACACTCAAAAAAGTGGTCATTGAGATTACTTTCACAATATTACAAATATGAATACATATATTTACCAAAAGTAAAAAAATATTTGACTTAAATATGATTTAATTAATAGCATTAGGCAACTAATGATAAATTGATATTACTAATAAAAGTATGGCAGAGTTAATGACAATCTGCCCATTAAAACATATATAAAGTTGTACTCAATCATTACTCAACCCAGCAAGTGTACATGTGTTATAAGAAACTTATGAGCATTAGTTAACCTCATTTAATAATGGGATTGAATAGAATAATAAATCAGGCTTATGAGGTTGGGTTTAATTGGCATATTAATTCAAATCCAATTCAAAATATATAAAACATCGGATAATATTAATTGATTAAATTTTCCACATTTAAATAGAGAAATAAAATACAGTGTGAAATGGATGAAAGAGAATACAGATTTATATTTCATAGGGTTATAGAGAGTCGATAAATAAGAAATTGATATAATATGTATAACTGTCACTACATCACCAGTATATTAATAGACAGAGAATTACATTTACAAGGTTAAATAGAGCATATATATAATTGAAATAGAGTGTGCAAAATGTTTAAGGTGGCATTGAATAATTACCTTCTGATGTCATATAGGCTTGCTGGCTGGTTGTATCCACATTCATGCAAGGCAGTTATGTTAAGATACAGGGAACAATACTTACTTTATTGGGTGTCAGGTAGCATCTTCTCCAGAAATCACTTTTTATTTTTAATTAGGCAGTCCATCAGTTTATAGCTAATGGGAATGGCCTCATAGCTTGGAGACGATCTTAGGAAGATCAGGAAAAAATGAATTTGACCCCACTACTTGAATGTCAGGTACTGAAATTTTGAGTGATGTGAATTTTGTTAGCCTCTGAAGTAAAAAATATTTTTTCTTGGAATCATATTGAGCTCTATTTATCCTGTTTTATTACCTTAGAATGCTTTTAATAAATTACCCTAGGCAATGCAGATACCAACTTACCTCGTGATCTAAATCAGCAGGAAATATGCTTTTGTTTTTACATAGAAGAAGATGCCATTGATTAATAATTTCTTGAAGGTATTGTTTGAATCTATTTCTAATTTAGAAATGGATTCAAACAGATATAATTTCAATTAAATTATTTATGGCCAAAATTAATTAAATGAGCGATTTTGTTAAATTAAATTAATGTATCACTCTATTGTTTACTAAATTTAAACTATTCTAATGGTTTCCAGAACCTTCTCAAATACTGCATCAGCTTTTATAACCATTTCATATTAGCTAATGCTAATCAAAAATAATAATAAATGTAATAACAATATTTTATATAACATATCTGCTATACATAAATACACATATACGACTTATTTTTGTGGAATTTAAACTATAATAAATTTTATAGATTTAATAATTATACATATATATTTAAAATTATTATGGAAGCTTGGAAGAGTTCCATATATCTGTATATTAACTCTCTGATACCCTAAGTGTGTGAAAGGATGAATTTGAACCTCACCTTATAGCTAGGCATGTTGACAGTGAAGCAAAAATCTGTATAACAGACTTACCACTTCGATATATACAATCAAACTCAGATCATTTTCATTTAAATACATTACCCGAAATTATTTGTAAACAGACTCATAATGAATCAATTTGCAAGTACAAACCTACTTTTCGTTTATCAGTGCCCATTCATTCAGTTTGGTAAAAAATTTCTTTTTTCATCTGCCCTCCAAAACTTGACTGAAAAGCATGAAACCTACTATTAGCTGTGATCTTAGTTCACAAAATAATTAAGCCAGCTTAATGTTTCATATATTATTATTAATTAAATATTACTAATTTCAACAGCATATAAACAACTTTTTACCGTTGCTTAAATATGTAACCTGTAGGATTATGATAGTAACAGAACATTGTCATTCAAGTATGTTAACCAATACTATTTGATAAATGAAAAAATTGCAACTGCACGTTTGTTAAAAGAGACTTGTTATTAGTTTACTTACAAATAATTTTGGATAACATATTCTAATGAGAACATTCTCAGATTGATTATATATGTAACCAGATAGATTGGAATTTTTTAAATTTTATTAACACACTCACTGACTCAAATTTCATTTCATATAAATTATTTAACAATGAAAAATTATATATATGATCACAGATGGAGCTTTACCAATAGCTCACTCAAGCTTGTTTACAAAAAATGCCGAGAGAAAATCGAATATTGAATTTTCGATTCTCTCTCGGCATTTTTTGTAAACAAGCTCCATCTGTGATCATAAAATGCAAGCTATAGGCAGGTTAAAAAAAATTTAACTTGTTTTTGTTTATCATATATATATATATATATATCACTGTGTTTATCATATATATATATCACTGTCAACCATTATCAATCCACTACAGGATGAAGGTCTTTCCAAGTTTGATCCATTTTCTCTGATCTCTAGCCTCTCTTCTCCACATCATCCCATGTACACTTTCTTGTTTTATCCATCCATATGATATGTAATCTATTTATAATTCTTTTATAATCTCTTGGAATCCAGTTTAAAATTTCAATTGTTCATCTATTATCATCTCATTTAGCAATATGTCCAGCCCAACTCCACTTCATTCTTTTAATTCTTTCAATGTCCTCTAGCCCATGTATTGCATTTTCAATCTCTTCTTGTTACTCATAACATGCATCTATCCATTCCTCTTTTATTAAGTGATTAAGTCTCAGATCCATAAGTAAGTACTGGTAAAACACATTTATTAAAAACCTTTTTTTTTTAAAAATAAGAAGACATATTTCTACAATATGCATTCCAACCAAGTTTAATTCTATGATTAATTTCATCCATTTCATCTGTAGTAAAAATCTGACAGGTATTTGTAGTTGTTAACTTCTTATAACTCATCATAATCAATCTTTATTTTTATCTTTTAGTGAGTATGATGTGAATACTTTATCATAAGAATTTGCTTATGAAGCTTGTCAGCAAGTGCTAGTAATCTGGAGGGCAGTGGGTTCTTTCTTGTGATATGGTCAATATTAGAAGAGAGTATATTAATAACTGCTAGATATTTCTGTACAGAATTAAGTTGTATGTTTTTAATTTTATTAAGCATAATGTAGGTCTCTGGAAATAAAAATTCTGGGGTGGTCTCTGGGAGTAATACTCTTATTGTTTTGGTTAGTGGAAGCACAGATGTTTAAGTTTGTGTAAGGTTGATGATTATTGTTTGTGCTGAATGTTCCAGTAATGGAAAGAGTGTAAGGCTGATTATGATTAGATGATGCAGCATTGGGGAATAGAAACAGAGGTCAATCAGTAATGTATGTCACCCTTGTGGAATGTTACTAAATTGTCTGATAGAAAACCCTCAGCACTCATTACTGGCACAGAAATTTGATGCAGCCACCATGTAATGAATTTTTTTATATGTCATATTGTAGTATCCAATTAATATGGTTGGATTTGTTGTGGTTGAAAGCAAATTAATGTTGGCTATTATATTGGTAATTATACTAGGCCTCAGAGATATATATACAAAAATTATGTTGATTGTTACAATTCAATGTTGAAAGGTTACTATTAACAGGTGTAAATCTATAAATATTATTTTGAATGAAGTTGTTGTATTTTGTACTCCAGAAAAATTAGAATTTATTCAAGAGGTTGTTTTTAGATCAAGTACTGATAACTGAGGAATTTAATTAAAGCGTTAACATAATGGTGATTGACAAAATTCCAAGAAATATTTGCTAATTGCAAATATTTCTAGATAAGAGACCTTACTTTATTGGAGAATGTGATTAATTTGTGCAGTTATCAGAAAGCTATAAAAAGAGTATGCAACAATTACATCAGGCTATTCGAGTACCTTTCCAGTTTACTTTTCCTGTTCATTTCCAGTAGGAGAGATCTTGTATCAGTGCTTTGGTTAATGTCCAGCACTCAGTGGGAATGTAGTTCATGGGCATAGCTGAATAGGCCCACAGAAATTGGGAGACTGTAGCCTGAGGAAACCATCCGGGTAGCCACTGAATAAAGAGTTGAGTTACCAGTGGTTTTTAAGTGGAGTTACTGATAGACTGTTTTAGAGATGGAAGCTGTAAGTAGCTTAAGTTAAGTTTCAGTGCTAACTATGAAGCATTCACGTGCAGCTAACTGGACTGGGGCCAAGGTGTGTGTAAACCTAGCCCATTGTAAACAACTTTTGTAGCAGCCAGCCTGAATGTACATTGAGGGAAATGAAGATTAGCAAATTGTAGAGATGGAGTTGTTGCAGACTATTTGCTATTCTGATTACTTAAAACATTGTGAGTCTTTTATTATATATATATTCATTTGCAGGCTGCCCAGTCATACTTGCAGACACAGCAGAAGTGAATGGACAATTTGGTGCAATTAGGAGTCTTAGTGCACCTAGAGAGTGATGATGAGTCTCTGGAGCATGTGCAAAAACCTTCTTTGTGCAGAAGTCTTATTGGGTCTATTTAAGAGCCAACAAACTTTAGTTTCAATTAATCCAAATAAGTGAGGCTGTGTGGTTTTAATCCATTGTTTTAGTTGGTTGATCTTGGAAATGAAGTTCAAACCTTTTACACTAAATGCAGTTATCTTGACTTTCATCAAGTTATGTAAACTTGGAGGGGTTATCTCTGTGTGTTGGTATGGTGTTAGGGGTAGTTCATGATTTCTATCATAGTTTAATTTTATATCTTCGTTTGTTGGATCAAATGTATGGTTTATATGGCCAATATTATCTCCTTGATTGAATTTTTCTGTTTTAGCTTTCTTTATTTGTTGATTTTTCTTTGGTGGGTGGCCTGGTCATCTTTTTGCTTTGGGCTTTGTTTCTTTATCAGGGGAAGACATAGAGTAATTGTTTCTGTTATATGTGTTGATATATTGTTTTTTTATTATAAGTGTGTGTGCTGGTTTGGTTTGGTGATCTGTGTTATTCACGGTATTGCTATCTGCTTTTGATTTATTATTGTTTTTATTGGTAATGTCAAGAGTTTTATCAGGTGTTTGATAAATAATTTAAGGTTAACTCATGTCCACATTATTTGTTTGTTTTCTATTTTGTTTTTGGACTGATAAGTCCAGCACTTTCTATGTTTATATTTGCATTTTTGGTTTGATTGTTTTCTATTTGTTGATGTCAACTGCTTTTGGAATTCTTGTTTATATCATCATTCTGATATAATTTCATTATTTGTTTCTGTGAGTTTTGTATAGGTTTATTATCCATTGTCTGAGTTTGCATAATTTAGTTTGCATTGCAGTGTATTGTCAGATGGCCATGCTGTCCACAGTAGTAGATTAGGGTCTTAACCCTCTTATATAAATGGAAAACATGGCCTTCTGGTCAATAATATGTATAAATATATTTTCTGGGTTTACATTGTTTAGTTTTATCTTAAATTTAAATTGTTGCTATATACAGATGTGGGCTTGTCTTTCAGGTATATTGGATTTAAGTTTATAACTTTGCAAATGGTCATTATGTGTTGGAAGTCTTGTATATTATAACCAAAGTATGCACTTTTAATTATACCTGTGATGTAGTTTTGGAGACTTTATCAACCAATACCAGTGCATAGTTTCCTAAGGTTTAACTTGGGTCTGAAATCCAGCCTTTGGTATTCATTGAAAAATTCAACCACCAGGTGTTGTGAATTAGGATGCTTACCAATACATAACACTGTGTCTTACATTCTGTGTGTTGTCAGCATCTCATATAGCAATGATCTGAGAAATTTGTATAATGTGAAATTTTTGTCTGTGGTTTATTTATCATATATATATATATATATATATATATATATATATATATATATATATATATATATTATTGTTAATAAATTTTGAATTAATTTAAAACAAATAGATTTGTTTATTTCTCATTCAATTTCAATGTAAATTTACTCCTTTATCATATTTTGTCAAAATGTTATTCTTATATTGATTTATACCACAGGATTTTTAAGTGTCTATAATCACATATTATTTTTTGTAGTGAATTTAATATTTAGTTATCTGGATCAAGTATAAACTTTTATATAGTAATAAATTAATCAATTTGGCTTTCTTAAATATTTAATAAGTTATTAGAATTTTATTATAATTATTCTGTTAGTATATGTGGCAATTATATTAAAAATTGAATTAATAATTTATAAAATATAATTACAATAATTAGTGAAGTTAAATAAAGGCAATTACAATTGGATATTCACATAGTTTTATATTAAACTATTATTTGTTGGGTGAATTTTATATTAAGTTAGTATTTTGTCATAGAGATCATAATCATACTGTATTATACAATTGATAATGATGCATACCAAAATTGATAGTTTGAATATTAAGTTTTAATGTTGATATTTTATTATAATAAAACATTAATAATCTTTCTTATATCTTGATAATTATAATCTAAAGTTTAAGAACTTAGCTTTATTAGACTGAAGAACAATTTGTTGTGATTTGCTAATGGTATTTGAATAAGCAATAAACAGGAATCCACCATTTATTTTTTATATTGTTATGATAGGATACAGTAATGTTTAAGGTTATTTAGTAGGATGGTTTTATTTTATAGTATTATAAGTTAGTGAAAGTGCTGAGATATGCTAGACTAGTATTAATCTTGTAAATTATATTATGTTATAGTTTAATATTAAGGTATTTTATTTTATTTATGATTTAATGTTATAAATTTATAAGATTCTAGAAGAGATAGTTTTATATGCCTGTTAAGGATTGTTTAATGTGTGTAAATTTATAGATAATATTTTTTTGTATTATTATTAAGTATTCAATCTTACTGTAATTAACTTATTTAATATGAGTATATTGATATTAATGAGATAGTATGGCTGAGTTAGTATTACTTTTATTTTATTTAGTTATAATTAAAGATCAATTATTGAGTTATCCTTTATTTAGATATCATTTGTATTTTAATTTTGTAGGTTATGTTAAAATCTTTGTTTCTTATATTTATTACTCTCAATTTGATACAAATAGCTTTTAAATTCAAAGGGCATATTGAAGTTATTATCTCATTTATTTATGGATTATTTCATTTAAATATGAATAACTTTTAACATTTTGTATAAATATGTATTGACATAAACAGAATTTTGATTCATGAGGATTATTAAAGTTTATCCTGTTTCATTCTTTGTCATTATTTTCATTCTATCACAGGTGGTTTATCTAATAGGTTCAGATTGGTATTTGTAAGGTAATGGTATTTAGTTTTAATTGCTTTATCTTTAATCTGTTGCAAATGATGCTCATAATTTTAGTCTAACTTGAAATAATGACTTTACTAATTTCCAATCCATTACAAACACTGATCAAATCTATGGACTTATAGCAACCATTATCATCATTGTCTTACTTCATTACAAATGGTGCCTAAATATGTAGTTTGATAAAAGGTTGAATTAAGTATTAGATTATTCTTCATTTGTTGATGTTCACCTTGGTTTGGTTTATTATTTTTATTATGTTGCAAATAACACTACATTTCTCATCCAATCACAACAGTTAAGCAATGTTAGGTTCAGTTAGTTCTTGGATGGGTGACCACCTTGGAACTTTGAGTGCTGTAGGCCTTCTAATTATTAAATTAAGATTGTTATTTCTTGGTGGAAATGAATACAATATTTAAGTCATATGCTAGTAGGATACTATTAATTATGATATTATAATAATTTAAGCAAAGAATGGAGACAATATTATTTTTTAATAACTCCTACATTGACAATCAATTTAAGCTAATGAAATAATTATAAAATATACACATATTTAATAAAGCAAGCTTTAGTTGGTAAAAAAAAAAAAACAATATTATTGTTAATAACTCAAGAAATAAACTATCCAGTGTATTTCTTTTTAGTTTCTTATTATTAAAATGAAAGCACAGAAATATCAATAAACATTTATATTATTTAAAATAGGGAAATTTTTTTTTTTTTTATCAAGACATTATTATCAGACATTTGTTGCAGAATTACTGCAATGTATGGAAGAATAGAGAACTTAAATCTAAAAATTCCTGGATAAATTTTCAGCTGGGTAAAATAAAAATAAGCCTTTTGCATTCATAATAGACCAATGAAGTTTTTGAATATCACAAGTACTTTTGAGTATAAATTATATCATTATTATTAATATGATAAAGATGATTTGCCAAATTTATGAAATTCATTTTCACTATATAATTAAAATATTTTATGCAAGTTTTTTTTATTGCTGACATTAATATGTAGTAAGCCCATGTGGTTAAAACATTAAAAACATATATCAAAGATAATGTGCACTTATAAAACATTTTTGTATCACAGACTTAAAGACTAAAATATATTAACTTGATAATTTTACAAGTGTAGATCAAACAAGTGGTCAAAATCTGAATGTAAAGAGTAATAATAACTCTTTATTTAGTTAAAAAAATTTATTATGCAGTACCTGTAGTTATAAAAAGGAAAGTTTATATATATATATATATATATATATATATATATATATATATATATATATATATATATATATATATATAATATTATATAAATATTTGAAAACCAGGCACTCTTTTAAAAACCTGGGAGCTTAATTGTGAGAGATGATAGTCTGGACCAACTGATGAGTGCTGGTTTAGCATGAAATACGTATATTGATGATTATTAATCTTTCCTACATGTGTGTGGTCATATGTATCAGTTGTATGAGATAGTGTGGATAGTTGAAGGGTGCTTGAAAATCTGAGTTCAAATCCTCTCTCTCTCTCTCTCTCTCTCTCTCTATATATATATATATATATAATATATATATATATATATATATATATATATAAGACATAGTTAAATAAAAAAAAAACTTACCCTAAATCAATTGCCTGGTATAGGGTTTGATAAGCATAAGCAAGAGTGAACTCTGATGAATAAACAAAATATGTTTGACTAATAGCTGTACTTTTTGTAGTAAAATCTCGAGATATATTAATTAAAGGATAGCCTTGCTGCATGGTCCATGTGTCCAAAAAATATGTGCCATTAATTTCTGGATCATGAACAATCTAAATAATTAAAATATTTTCAATTATTTTTAAATTAAACAATATTTATAAAACAATGTAGTTTTAATATATTTAGATAAATAAAAAAATAAAATGTATTGTAAATAACCTCTGAAAGCCCCAGATAGATATAAAGTTTTCATTTTGATTTATATACTTATATGTTATTTTTTATCTCCATTTTTATTTTAACTTTTTAAAACTTTTATATGGACTATATTTTTCATGTTTATGTATATACATATACAGACACATATATGTGCATTTTCTATATGGGAGCCTATTAAAAATAATAAACAAAATTAAAATTTACTACAATATTAATATATATATATATATATTGTGCTGCAAGCAAATTATTTCACAAGATTATAAAATAAATTTCTAATTTTCACTTACATATTTATTTGATGGCTTTAGTTTCTTCAACGCAAATATGATTATTTTAATCTTTAATCAAGTTTAAAACGTATATTTAGGCTAAAAATTATATTATAATATCTACCATAGAATGTGGTTAATAATAATCACTAACATATTTATCTACAGTGGATGATGCAAGAAATTTAGTACCAGTAAAATACATATATTCATATAATACTCAGCTTCATCTATATATAATTAATAAGTACTACTGTGAAGCCCAAAATATCATTGCAATGGTGCTATAAATTAGAACAACATTGTTAATTATGAAATTCAGCAAATATTATTATTTATCAAACTATTTATTTATTTATCTCTATAAGCAATTATTCATGATAGCACTTCCATTTCACATTCCTATAATCTGGAATTAAATCTGAGCTGGATAAATTTTGAAAAAAAAACTCATGTTCCAATCAGACTTGGAATTTTTTGAGGTAGTAAGCCAACAATCATTTAATTTTTATAACTGGTAATATAGTAATTCTTAGTTGATAGCATTCTCTTGGGAGAGGGAATTTGCTTTACACTAAACTTTATCATGAAAATCTAAGTATAAATCAATGATTAAGTGTTTGAGTGTATCAACCTTATGATGTAATATATTGTTATTGAACTTTTTTTTTTAAATACACACATATATAGATATCTAATAACTGGTATCAAACTACAACATTATCTTCTATTTTATGACTGCTAGATTTTGAAAATATTTTCATGTGACATAATAAATCAATATATATATATATATATATATATATATATTGATTTAAATATATATATATGAGCTGACTTAAAATATCAGCTCAATATATATACAGGTTTTATGAAGGCAATTTTAAATTTGAATCAATTAAAAGCAAAAACAAAAAGTGCATATCTTGGTACTGAAAAGCTGTCGAATGTGCTATTTATGTCAGTATAAAAAAAACCATTTACAGAATATACTGTTTTAAATGCAAAATATAAAGATTTTGATTTATTAATTAAGGTTTAAAAAACACAAATGCTTTATCAGCTAATACCAAAGAAAAATTCTCAGTAACTTTTCTCTTGAGTACTTATTAACTTGAGAATGTAAACTAGTATAAATATCTTGGTATATTTTTAAGTAGAAAGATTGACATAGGCATTCGGGTACAATACAGATTCCAAACAAGTTGGAAATAAGTTATTTTATCACAGGTAAATAACTATTGCACTTAAATTAATTGTATATAAAACTGTTATTTGATCTAGTTTATGGTGTGGAAATAACAGTTGGGTACCCTATAGATGTGACATAAAGGCGTCAAAAATTTTTAAATGTTTAACATTTTAAAAATATAAAGGCAAACTCACAAAACCAATCAACATGCAGTCATAATGTTAAATGAATTGCAATAAAGACATTCTAAAATATTTTACAATAAACATGTGCATGATTAATGGGAGAGGCAGACCATGTTTATATCATAAAACATAGTTTTCAAAAACAACCTAAAATGCAATATTCATTATTTTTCTTAAAAAATAAACAGGATAGAATATATTGAAGAGGGTTCTGAGGTATTTTTAAAAAATATTACAAATAGATATATGTAATACAAATAAAATGTCTATTACATTTTTATTGAATTTTTAGTTTGATAGAGAATAGAGATTGTATTCATGTAAACAGAGATAGATAACTTTAGCTTTTGATATTGCCAGGGAACTATCAAATACCACTAAATGACAATCCTAACGCTAAATAAATTTTCCTCAATAATCTATAATAGCTCCTTGTTAGGGGTTTGTTCTAATAAAAAAAGGTCCTCTTTCACTTCAAATTTAAATTCTTATAAAGATTTAAATCCAGAAAGCTTTTTCATGGGTATGAGAATGTTGAAGAGTAGCATCTTCTTTGATATAGTACAAATGGTAACTAAACTTTTCTGAAGAGTTCCATATGATGAATTATACTTTTTCATGGATTTTGAGTTTGATTCATGATCATTGAACAGGAGAGGGTAATGTTTATAAATTATTTACCCCATTTTAGGCAAATGAATTTTTTGATATTGTTCAGATAATCACTAAATACATCTGAAACATCTTCATAAAGTTAAAATGCATGGACAAATGGAATTTAAATATTTTTCTTGAAATAAAAATTGTTAAATTATTTCAGGAATGTTACAATTTCAATCACTCATCTGTTACTGTAATAAAAAACAAATATTAAGGAAACATTATTGTATAAATACATGATAAATAGATATTTTGTTTTTTAACCATATTTCTTTAAAATTAATGGAACTTTTGTTAAAATATTTTTCCTTAAAAGGTCAATATTTGTGAATTTTATCTCTAAGAAAAACTACTAATTATTCACTAAAGCATATTTAGAAACTGAGAAAAATAATTTATTTTGATTTTATTTAGTATTTAAATTTATCACACTAATAGATTCATTTAAAAGGAGAAAATTCTTTCATCGTTTTTCTGACTTGGAAGAATAAATTCCTATACTGTTTATGGGATTTCCACCTGAAAAGTGCCAAGATATTTAAATCAATGTTCAAAAATGTTTTTAAAAATATTACTTGAATAAAATATCTAAAATAGATTTTTGTAAAACCTTAAATATTTTGACATCTTTAGATAGCAGAACATCTTTTTTTTGTTTTCAATAAAATATAAGTTCCCATAAGAGGAAAGAAAGATTAAATAGAAATATAAAGATATTATAATTTAAAGTATATAATTATAATTTTAATATTGATGATTTACTTAGTATGTAATTTATGTTGAAGAAAGATTATTAAAATTGATTATTATTAATAGTTAAATATATAAATGTTTATATATTTTTTCTATGTTTTATTGATATAAAATTTTTAGTCTATTTTGTTATGTTTATTGTTATAAAGGTATATAAATAGTACTGTACAAAGAGCTATATTTATATTTTTGAAAGTATTTTAAAATGAGAGTTATTCTCAAATTTTGTAGATGTAGGTAGTATATTAAAGAAATATGAAGAATATTTTGGTGATGAGATTTTATATATATTATAACATTTTTGTTTAGTAAAAAGAAGCTTCTTATAGCTTGTATTATAATTTTTACTTATAAATATTAGCCTGGGTGTGCATCTTCTGTAATGCCACATGTACTTATGTAAAAGATAATTTAATCTCCATGCCCATATTATTTGCTATAGTATTCTATAAGTATACTGTAGAAGAAAATTATTCTGATGATTTGTATTTTAGACTGTAGAAGACTAGTAATTTATAATGTCATGTATATTTATATGGTTCAAATGTATAAGGCAAATATTTTATTATCTTTGTAAATAAATGGATGAAATTTATACAAAAGAGATGCATATTTTGAGAGACTAACTGTACAATAATAAAGAAAATCAGATAAAACATTGTTTTATATTAGTTACTTAATAGTTAGTTAATATTGAAGTTTATTTAACACTTGCATAACAACCTTCTTCAATGAATTGCTTGTCCCACAATACTTATAGATAAATGTATGCATTTTGTTTTAGCATAGGGTAAATTTGAATAATGCTTTCATATTTAAAAGGCATTGAAAATCTTTTGATATAGAATTTTTATGAGAACATAATTTATTTTTGTTATAATTTTATGTATTTTTTAAATATTTTTTGTAAATAAGTTGATTTTATAATTACTAAATTATTTTACTTTTCATCTTTTATGTTTTTGCATTCATCAACTCATTGGGAATTTAAAGTCACATAATATTTTCCTATTACAGTTATAAAGTTACATTGATTTTAGAAATAATATTATTGCTATTATCTGCTATCACTAATACATATATGTTAATGCTCAATTGCCATAAGATATAGTGTGAATACAATGAAATTTCTTTTAATATTCCGCTGTATTGATGATAACGTTTATATATGCATAAAGTCTTATTTATTATACTTAAATATTTTAAATCCTGAGATAACACTATAAATAGTATATGTATTTTGAAAGCTTGGAAAGAATATGCTAGCCACACAGTGATGACAATGAGATTTACATATACACAGTTATATTTTAATTTGATAACTCTGAAATATAATTATTATTTATTAATACATATCTACATTGTTTATAGATATTTAATGTACAGATAACATAATATGATTACATTAAGTCATTTATTAGTTCAGTATTACTGGTTGAGTTAAGTTTGTTTCAGTCATTTTTCAGAGCAGTAGGAAGTTTTATCTACCCATCACACCTTTTTCATGGTTCATATATATTTATATATAATATTAGATTTAAATACTTCTAAGTAATTTATAATGTTTTTGAAGTGATGAAGTCTCCAAGTTCTATTTATATTAAATTTAATTATGTATTTTATAATGTCCCAGAAAAATAATTCATTTTCAACTATATATATATATATATATATATATATATATATATATATATAAATAAAAAAAAATATATGGATATATATATATATATTGTGCCCTTTTCTATAGGTCAGTAATAGTTCATAACAGTCAATTACTAAAAAATTTTAAATTTAGAATATGTTCTTTTAATATGGTAAATGTATTAAGTCAATTATATCTTTAAAATACAATTTAAGGCTAAAGCAAATACGTAGTATATAAAATTATAGTGAATTATTTAAAAAATGGTTATGTAAAGCTTAAAATATTGTTTCATATGGTTGTAAAAGCTTGCCATATTAAATAACACAGCTATAAAAATTAAAAGTATATTTAATAAATTCGATTTTAATAGTTTAAAACTGATAAGTTAATAAATACAGTGTTTAAATTTATAATCATATTTAATAAACAAAAATTAATATAGTATATTTTAAAAATAAACTTTATGATGGTGAGAATTGTATTTAATTCTATATTTTCTAAATTGTTCTTCCAAATTTTTTATAATTATTTTATATAATACAATAAGTGTATCAATTGTATAAATCTAGGCAGAGAAATAGATTAAAAATCGTCTGTCAAAGTTATTAATCAGACTTTTAATGTATACTCTCACACACAAGCTTGTTTGAAATAATATAAAAGTTTAAAATATTTTAAAAGTTATATTATAGAATTGGATAGAATTATTGCCTATCATAAAAGTAAATAGTATTAAACATTAAGTTAACTATTGTATGTAATGTTTTAAGTAATGTAATAAAGACGAATACAGATATATAAATATTAAATATTTTATTTAAATAAAAATAGATAAATTGAATATTAAAAAAATAGAATAGGTTATTAAAGTTATTTTAATAGTTATTTTAAAAGATTAAATAATTTAAATAAAATAATAATTGAATTAAAAGTGGTATTTTAAATAATATTTTTTAAATTTTATTACGTCATAATTTCTAATTTTGAAATTCAATTCTACTATAAACTAAAAATATGTAAATTTGTTCTCAAGTTAAAGTAAGAATTAACCAATAGGAATAGGTATTCTTACAGACTATAAATATCATCGTAACTAAGTTATCAGGGGAGATTAATAATGTATTGAAACCAGAGAAAGGTAAATTATAGCTATCAAGAGAAAGTATTTATTTTAAAATTTTTTTATTTTAGTCAATTTTTTTTTTAGTACTTTCTTATAACTTTATCTGCAAAAAACTAATTGATAATTTTAAAAAATATTTTTTGCAAAAGAGAGTATAAACTAAAAAATATTTTAATAATTTCGTTTAACATGCTTTGTTAAATTTTTTAAAGTTCTTTATCAGTCGTATTTTATCTAAAAGTTTAACCTAAACTACGCAATAAAAAAATGGATATACTACGAAATAAAATGGATATAGATTGTAATACTGAAAAAATATTTGAAATATTTATTGATACAGCTTTATTTATGCATAACTGGAGAACTTTTTTGGTACATAAAAAAAACCACAGCACGGACATCATACGGAGTCTAATGAAAAAATTGGAGACGCATTATTATTTATAAGCCTATCCAAGATTTATTTTTAAATGGTAATAAGATAGTTATATATTGCATGAATTATTTTATATAGTATGATATTCAAAGGAATAAAATGTTATATCCTTTCTGAAGGTAACATTTTTAAAAATATTTTTCAAGAATTAAATAAAGAACCCAGGAAAATATGTTACAGAAGCGTTTTGATATTAAAATATCCGTTCTTTGAATTATTTAAAATGTATTTGGAAAAGATTTGTTCAAAAGTACTTGAAGTTTTTATTTTAAAAGAGATTTATAAAAAATACCAAACGAAAGTTTAAATGTATCAAGAAGGAAACTTATATAAAAAAGTGAACATATAGTTGAATAAGAGATGGATCCATGGAAATACAAATAGTACTTAAAAGTTTATCGAATATTTTTAAAGTTAAATTAGATGGATTGATGCATCGGATATGCAGAGAATATTGGTAGAGAAGATTAAGAAGCTTCACAGGATTAATTAATATTGTCGTCCTAAAAATTAAAACCAAGGATTATTTTCTAAATTTTACTAATAGCCTAAAAACGATTTACTCGCTGACGAAGAAGCTTCCAAATAAACAAAACAAATTTCGCATAAAACTATTAAATGGGCCAAGCGCTTTCGAGGTTTGCCCTCATATTCATGGCCGACGAACGTAATAAATCTTTACGTAGTGTTATTAAATAACAAATATGCAAATGTAAATGCAAATCAGTTTGACCATTTTTTTGAAATGGAAAAACACGTGTCACGTCTATTGATAGAATTGTTGTCGCAAACAATAAAGTACGCCTCTTTGATCTTTCTCTTACAGTCATTGGTTTCAGGGCATACAATCCTGGGGTTGCCTGGTTCGAACACATGGCCAGTCTGCTTTTCATGTTCCAGAAATATTGAAAAGTTATCACTGTTCTTTTTTGCTCTTCTATAGTTATACAAGTGTTGAGCTGCTCTGTTGTGAACAGTGGCCTTAGTTTCCCCATAGTATATGGCTTTGCATCCGGCTAAATGGATTAATAATTATTTTATTTTAAACTTTAACGCGCTTGGAGAAGAACATTTTTGAAAAACTCTAGAGAAAATAATAAGCATTTTGGACTTATCACAAGAAAATATGTAACTATAGTTTTGATTCCTTTTATTTTGTTAACCTAATTTAAATCTAAATTTTTTATATAAGATTAGGAAAAACATAAAAACATTAATTTATTAATATTAAAATTTTATAATATAACAATCTAATAATTTAGCTAAAAATATTTTAATATAAAGTGTATGGGTGTGATTTTTTTTATATATCTGCAATGCTCAAGTGGATAAAGAAAAGCCTACTGAACACGATGACTAGATAAAGGTTATTGGTAATAATAATAACTATTGATAATTTATAGTGTATATTTTTTTTTGTTTTCTTTAGATCATCCATAAATTGGAAGAATGAAGTGTAAAAGTTTTTTTTTTTTTACTTATATGTACCGCATTTTATACAGCATTTTAAAAAAACATTATGAGATAGGATTGATTTGAAAATATGCATACGACAATTTTTTTTTATTTATTTTTTTTATTAGTAATATAATCCAACATAACAAATAATTATGTGATTCTTTTAAAAATTTTATGTTATGGGATATTCAAATATTGTCTAAGTAGATTGTATATGATTAGACATATAGAATGATGAAGTGGGCAGACTTTTCTTGTGGAACAGCTAGATTGTTTAACTATTAATGAATTTTATTTATTGTTTTGTAAATGCAGATAGTTATTTATCGATGTAAGATGTGGAAAATCTTGAGAAATAATGTTGAGATAGTGGCTTGGAAGTACTTAGTGAACAGGAAACCAAGATGATGTTTTTAAGAAATAGGATGTTATACGGAATGGAAATAATATTTAGTTTTTATGTGGTTATCATCATAGTTAACATAGCCCTATGACTGATACACATTTTATTGGACAGTGTTTATATTTCTTTAAATATTTGATATTCTAATAAAGCTGAAGAAATAGCTTTAACATCGTCCCTGTACTAGAGGATATTAGGCAGGTAAATGCCATACCTCTTCACACTGTGCCATGATTTTGAGATATGTTAAGAGTAATACTCTAGCTTTCTTCCTTAATCCTATGCATCTGTTTTCGCTATCTTTATTTCATGTAACTGCATTGTTTAGTAAGATATTTTAAAAGAAATGATAAATGATTTAGAACTAAGGTTATGCTATTGTTTTGTATAAGATTAGTTTATTTGCTTATAAGAAGCAGAATATTATAACTTAAAATTGAAGATCCAAAGTATCCTAAGGAAAGAAAAGAATCATAGAATATATTTTGAATTTTATTTCGGAAATGAAATATAAACTTTTTTAAAAATAAAGTATTTAAACAAAGATATTTTTTTTTAAAGTGATAATAATTTTAAATGCTTTAGTATTATTTTTTTAAGAGAAAAATAAGTATTGCATATTTTTAAAATACAATAGTACAAAGTAAATTACATAAACAATATGCATAGTATATTTTTTGTTTATTCATTAACAGACATGTATTGATGATTACACTTATATTATACTAAAGTAGGGCTTAAAGAAGAATATATTATGATTAGTAAACATTGTGTGATAAATACTAAAATCTAGTACTGAATTTTGGATAATATTTTATGTAACATCTTTGACTTTGCAAGATGAAATTTTTTTAATATTTTGAGAAATCCATACTCATAAAATTTTGTTTTCTATAGAATGTTTTTCTGAGTATGAATTTTTAAAATAAGATAGTTTAATAATATTAAGGATAAAATGCTGTTGCTAATAAAGTAGATAAATATACTTGTAATAAGTTAACCATAATGAGAAACCAAATAGTAACATTTTTTTTAAATTTTGTCCTAAATCTAAATAAAGATGTAATTGAAATATAAATTATTATTTTTATAATCTGGTAGATCAAACTGTAAAGTAAAAAAGTTAAGGATATCCACTCTAAATAGTGTAAATAAATTGTTTGTTTATTTGTTGTTAGTAATAAACTTTGTTAAATTTTGTTATTTCAAAAATTTTGTGTCCGAGTTATTTATTTCTCCACATCACTGCATGAAAACACAATATATGCATAATAATTGAAACAAATATATAATTTTGCACAAAAGATAGAGAATTATTTTAAGAATTTTAAATATTTTATTGGTATTCATTATAATTAAATAATCATAATCTTACATTATTTTATTGGTCATAAATCAGGTATCACAATATTATATTAAATTATATGCTATCAGTTGACACACATATTTTGTTTGTCAGATTATCATATGCTACCACATATTTATTTATTATATTCATGAAGATAAAAGATTATATAAAATTATTTTATTATTTCATTATGGTAATAAAAATATAATGAAAAGAAAAGATATCCAGTAGTAATTAAACAATGAAGAATATTATTATTGTTATTTATTATTATTAGTTTCAGTGTAGTAGATTATGACATAAAATCCCTTCTCATATTTTACTACCATATTTTTAAATTAACTTAGAATAAACTTTATGAACCTGAGATTATTTTATTGAGCTAGATTATTATTAAATAGAAGATTAAGATTTAATTATTAGTTTAATCTTAGTGAGTAGAAGTTACTAAAGTCGTAAGAATACTACGAATTTGTTATTTGAAATAGTAATAAGGAGGGGGGGGGATAGTGTTCTTATGCCATTGAGGTAGTATCCTGTAGGATATTGGCTCAATGTAATCTATCTTGTCACCTGTATTTTCACTTCAAGTCTCATGAAAATATTAAATATTTATTTAATATATTTTTATAAACTGAACCTTATTCGTATTTTAAATTTGAGCTAGTGAAACATTTTGATTTTAATGCTGAATATTTTATTTATTAACTATTAACTGAGCTAGAACCTATTTTATTTTATACCATATATTATCTGGAAGTGAAGATGCACGAGAGCAAGGTCAGAATATATATATATATATATATATATATCTATATTATATATATATATATATATATATATATATATATATATATATATATATCCAATCCATAAAAATTGGAAATTAGTTATAGTAATTGACATTGTTAAATCCGTTTCTTTATATATAACTTGATCCACAGTTGAAATTTATTCACTGCCTCTTGAAAACTTATTTTAAAGTTACTATGCAATAATTAGAGCTTTTTAACTTTAATATAAATGTGGATGTTTACAAAGTTATTAAAATAAATATTTAGAAATTTTGTTTTGTAAATACAATTTAAGCCCTATACGGTTGTGTAGATATCTTTGATGATTAGACATTAGATTTTGTAAATGTCTTTGCCTAAATCTGATTTCTTTATATCTATCCTAGGTTGCAGCTGAAAATGATTTATTTTCTTCTGCTTTGCAGTTCTATTATAATATTATAAGATATTTAATTGAAATTAATATAAATAATGCTTGGATAATTCCATTATGCAAAAAATATTGTATTTATGTATATATAATGCATATTAAAAAAACCCTTAAGTTGTATTTAAATGCTAAAATCAGGATTCTAGAAACTCAATCATTACATTTCGAAATTAAGTATTTATAGTTATTACTACAAATAAAAAATATGTAAATAAATACACCAAACTTCTTTTTAAATCTTGTTTTTTATATGACAAAAAATATAACAATTTTTATAATAATCTTATAAAAAAACAAGATTCAAAAAGAAGTTTGGTGTATTTATTTATACATATTGAAAGTTATGAATTATTTTTGAAAAGAAAACTGTGTAGATGATATTTTAAATTTTTTTGATTTACAAATAAAAACTAATATTATGCCAGTTTCAATCATTATATTTTTATTGGAGTATGGTTTATATTTTTGGAATCAATTGTGGTCATAAATTGGTATTCCATTTTAATTTGGGAAATGAACATATGAATATAAGTTTTCTAGTCATTCTTAATAATTTCCATATTTGTAATTTCAGGCTTAATGAATATTAATACAAGCTAATTTTTTATTATCATCACTTACTTTATTTTCTATGTATACTGCAGAACAATATATTGATCAGTGTATGATAAAGTGATATGTAATATACACAGGGCTATTATTCAAATTCTTGGATTTCAACTCAAAATAAGTATTAAATCTCAAATGATCAACAAGACATCAGGAATAAGGTTATAGTAAATTCAAAAAACACTATCAAAGTTATATAATTAAAAATAATAGTATTTAATTAACAAATAAGTTATTTTTTTAAAAAAGGTAAGATAAATCTATTAAGGTAAATATGAATTTAAATTAATGTTATCCATTATAAAAATAGTATATGATGATACTGCAATTAAACAAATATTTTAATCTCAAAATAATTTCATTTAACAATTGACTATCTTCTGAATAATGACCATTATAATATTAGCTTAACTTTGCTTAAAATCGTTACCTTAATTTTTATTGCTGGATTTGAGATAATTACTTTAACAATAGTATCATAAATCTTTACATTCTATATTCAATATAATATTAGCAAAATTAATTAATATTAATGTATTTTGTATACACGTGAAAGGTTTCTATTAGATTTATTGACAAAATTGCTGTTAAAATGTTATTATTAAAGAGCCATTTAAATATTGCTAATTAAAATTAAAAATATAAAACATTATTTTTATAAAAACTTTATATGGAATTATTTTTAATAGTTACCATCTTTTGTTGTTTCTATAAAAAAAAATTTTTTTTCACTCTTTTATATAAATAAAATTTGTTATTTTCTAATTAGTTATACACTTAGCTTGTGTGAAACTATCTTTGAATAAAAATAAATTTTCTTGTAGAAATCATGAATAAAATTAATGCTAAATATTTATTTTGAATAATTATTCAAAATTATTTTTTTATGATTGTCTACTCAAATATTTTTTCAGATATTATATTAAAAACTTGAACATTGATACAAATTAACTCTGGCACTTTTTATCCTGATAAATCTGAAAAATGAAAATCAAAGCACATTGATTAGAAGGCATTTCTCATTGATAGCTGAAGATACTATTTTATAGAGAGAGACTGTACTGATGAAACTTGGATTATACTTAAGCATTCATAATATTGTTAGATAGTTTAACTGCTCATATTTTCAGGAACTCCTTAGATCAAGATATTAATAACATTATGTATACAAAATTCTCATAGACTTTCTTAATATTGATTGCTGTACAACATAGACTTGGAATTCTCCACAGAAATAAATAAAAAAGTGATATTCTTCTGTATTAGAATCACACTAAGAATATGAGTAATCAACTTTCTAATGCATACTTTTTAAAGCTTTCCAAAATGCATCTTTTTATTACATTTTACTATTATTTCTAAGTTTATGTATTTTTACAAAAGAAAGACAATGCTTTAACGTTAAAGAATCAAAAACACATTAAACTAAAAGATAATTTTAATTATTCAGAAACAATGAATCGTTTGTAAATGATTAAAATTTAAAAAAAAATAAGAATTCTACTCTTATTTTGTAAAACAAATAAATCTAAGGTGAAATTTGAAATCTAAAGTTTTTTTCAAAATTCTAATTAAATTCTACTTTAATTACTATTTTTAAAATAAAACTTAAATATTGCAAGAAAACAATTAAACCACAAAACATCACATGATGGCCCTACTGTATGAAGAGTTTTGCCTGTTTTAAGAATACAATTAAAAATAACGAAATTATAGAATTCTTCACAGTTCTGATTTTAAATTGTCTTCAGAAATATAAGAATAATCACACATTTCTCTCTTATGTATATATTTACAGTTTTATAACAAATTTTAACCAATATTTGATTTTGGTATGGATTATAAATATTATGGTATATAAAATAAAACTTATTATTAGATTTGAAGCTATACTACTTCAGATATATGATAAATATTATATAAATTATTACAATTTCCTAATAATATGTAATTTCCAAACAAAAACATTCTCCATAGTATTTATATTCATTCTATAGTATCAGATTTCTTCTTATAAAAACAACATAAATTCTTTTACATTTGTTTTTTTTAAACTCTGGTAAAAGCAATCAATCTAACAAGTAATCAGGATGAACTTCCAAAACCTCATTCAATATGACATATAATTTAACTTCACAAGATAAAATTATTTGCTAATCATTTTAACTACTAGTAAACATATAAATATTAATTAAACCACAAATTCATATAACTAATTGAATATCATATGCAAATCATAGCACCCTAGTCAATACTTAAATTTAATCAATAAAATTATCAGCAATGTATTATCAAAATCTGTTTAATAAAATTTACGTAAAACTCTTAATCATGTTTAATCTCAATCTGTTTAAAAAATTGTTAACACTCAAGGTCTATTTATGAACTTAGACTTGGATAATAAGGGAATTTCCATACTTAGGACTTTCATGCCATAACAATATATTAGCCGATATTCTATTGGTTAATTTTAAGCAAGTGTTAGATTGATATAAATTAAATATCAATTAATACACAGTTTCTATAATAAGCTTTCTGCCAACTAATTACATCACTATACTGTCATATATTATCAGATCTCATCTTGTAAATGCAAAATTTAAATTTGCTTTTTTAATTCTTATAAAAAGAGATGTATTAATTAGTATCCCATAGTTGGTTATTTATTCACATGGGTATTAAAATGAATAGCAATTAACTTTGCTTTAGAAAATTAAATTATCTTCCATATTGAATAAGATTGTGCTAACATCTGAGGACATTGGCAGTCCACCTTAATTAATATTATTTGCCAGATTCACTATTTTTAAACAAATTAAAAAATCAAATGCAAACGAGTTTATTTTATATTTATAAGATAAAGTATTATATATAGCTAACTGCAGGACAAAATTCTCTTCAACATTTTCTGATAAAAAAAAAACAGTGAAGAAAGCAATAATCATTAAACCTACCAATTATAGTTTTGAGGGTTTGAGTAGTTTTTCATTTTTCTTTATTCTTTAGCTTTGAATAACTAAATGGTTATTTCCAGACCAATATTGGATGACTAGGAAAATTAGAATTGGGTCAACTATGTAAAAAAAAAATGAAGCATGCTGAAAAATTTTTTTTACATTTATTCAGTCAAAGTTCAGATTCAAGTTGAAAGCATTGGAAATGGAATCATTATCATTTTGCCATGAGGATCTTTAAATATATGTTTAGATAAACTATATATATATTTATAATGTGTAACAATTGAAAACGATTTTCCTTAGATTAATATGTATGTGGGTATATATAATTTTGTCAGTGAGTTGTTAAATAATCAAAAAGGTATAATATCTTACTCCTGTCAATGTTTCCCAGAATTCTTGTTTTCCTGCTGATTTATATTGCCACATGTTTACATAAGTCTAAAAAAAGAAACACATTTAATATTTTAATAAAAGTATTTATAATATAGCAACAATTATTTCTTATAAAATATCTATAACAAATCAATTCTATAATGCCTTCTTTGAGATATTAATTTTTTCAATATTTTAAAATATATAAACATTTTTCAAACTTTACTAGTTTGGGAAATCAGAAACATAAAATTAATAATGTTGTAGTGTTAAAGAATATAAATAGGAAAAAATAAAAATAAAAAAACTTAATGATAAATTGAATTATACGTCGAAAAACATTGTGGTAAATAAAAAAACAAAATTAAAAAAAGTTATTGATCTATCACTAGAATGTAATTATGAAAAGTATAAAAAAAATTGAATAAAGAAAAAAACATTACTTTTTATTGAATAAATATATGACATCAATTCAAATAAAAAATTACTTTTTTACATCATGAGGACTTTAATACCTAGGTTTTATTAAAAGTAAACTACGTCAGAAAATTGTTGGAAAGCAATGTTATTATGTCAGTGAATTTATCAGATTTTGTTCAGGCAGAAAGTTTTTAATAAAGAAATTTAGATACAATCATTTCAAAGCCTTAACATCTTATGGATCACTATTGTTAGGATTCAGAATGCAAAAGAAGTTCATATTGCTTACATATGTTTAGTATTGACAGATCATATTACTGTGCAATTATATTATAATTAGCGGTCTAAAATAAAAATAACGGTAATCAATTTGATGTGAATTTTTTAAAAGTAACGGTTTTTCATACCAAGTTTTAATTACTACTAAACATAAAATTCATTTAATTTTGAAGTTGGTAATATTACGATGGTTTGTATTTCTTTTAATAAGTGTGCTATGGATATGAATAAATCTATTTATAAATTTATTTAAAAAAATTATAATAAGTTATTTGAGAGTGATCAAATTAATAGAGCTTTATTTAAAAGCTACTGCAGTCTCTCTTTAGTAAATAATAAAATGAATGTGAAGTTTCATTAAAAAACAAATTTGGATTTTAAAAAAAATTTAGATGATTGACCAAAAGATATAAAATGATTGGTGGATTAAAATCACATTGCCATCTTTTGCAGATTCAGTGTTAAAAACCTTTTCTATGCTTTTAGTGATTGAACTGGAACTAAAATTTTCAAAATTGATTATCACCTAAGTAATGTGAACCAAAATTTTTGTATCAAACTGAGTAGAACAATTAAATACTTAATCTGTCATTAGGATACTAATATCATATAAGCTTCTGATTACCAATCAGAGCAGCATTCATTTATTTAATATAAAAGGTAATATATATATACACTTAAAAAACAGTGAATTTTTAAATGATTTTCTTAATGCTATTTTAAATAGATGGAGAGACTATTTAAAGTAACTTTTAAGTGATGATACAAAATTCAGGTGATGGAATTTAATACAAATTCCATTTCATTTACTTATTTAGATGAGGACAGTGTTACCAAGTTGAATGGCATTAAGATAGCTCTTTGGAATATAAACAGGTATGGGTTCTGTGGTGATCACTAAGTAAGTCTTGACTAAAAGTATTACAAGAACCAAAAAAAAAGACAAATAATATCTTTCTATATTTCTTTTAATGTTACAATTATTGACTAATCTGTGATATTTTTTTTTGCTAATATGTTTATGAAAATAATGCTCCTTATTGAATATAATAATTTGTAAAAAACATAAAACATTATCATGTTATCTAATATTGTAATGTCAAGTAAAACCATATATTGCACTTATACATGAGAATGCAAACAGTAATATGAATTTGATATTTTTTTTAATCAGATCTATTCCATTTAGTATGACAATTTGATATATTTTTTATTTAAAATCTATTTACAGATAAATTAACTTACTTGAATTCCTTTTCTAAAAGTCTCTTCTCCTAAAATACTTTCTAACATTCTCATAAGTACTGCTGCCTATTAAAATAAAAGTAAAAAATACTAATGATATATATATATGTGTGTGTGTGTGATTATCAGAAAATTGCAAAAGTGCAGAATGGTGTTACAATAATGTTTATAATTATAATTCTCATAAATTATGTATATAAAGATTTAAGATAATATCATAAAATTCTTCAAGAAAACATGTTTCCTATCTAAGTCGTTCTTAATTCTTCAACTGCTCTTGACAAATTTATAGTATATTTCCAGATGTTCTTTCAAGTGTAAAAAAATAAAATGCCATATGAAAACATTCATTTATTGTAGGTTGACTTCATATATATATATATATATACACAAAAAGTGTTCAATAAACAAAACTATTTATTTAATAAAAATAAAATTATAATTATAGTTCTATATTTTACTCAAAAAGCTATGGATTAAATTAATAGAGACACATGTATAATTTTAAATAAGTTTGTTTTCTATGATTCACATTCATGTCTAATGATGTTACTTTGAATTCCATAATAAAGTAATTTATCCACTTCTTAAATAGTAATAAGTACACTGCTTTTACTTTTGAGAATACTACTTATTTCAAAAGTCCCCTCCCCCTATCAATAGAACCCATAATGTATAGCGAGCATTATGCTGCACTTCATTATATTACACAGACTATCAATGATGGATACTTGGAATTTCTTATCACTCTTTTAATTTATTCCATCTAAATCAAATGATAAATAATAATTTATAGAAAAATACAACAAATGCAAACTCATGAATGAAATTACAAAATGAGTAAATGACAGATAGTATTTTAAAATTTTTGAAGAATTATAGAATTTAATAAAAAATAATAATTACAAAGACAGATTTACATGACTTTGCATTGGGTTTATTTTACTTAATATATTATCATTAAATTAATGTCTACTAGTAGTTTATGCTTAATTTATGTAAGCATCAAACAACAGAATTCATCGAGTTTTGAGTATAAATTATTCTGAAATTGATATCTTATGCAGTGAACCTAAAAATTAATTAGCTTTATAGAAAATTAAAAAAGAAAAAAAATCTCAAAATATCGTAAGCAAAACAGCAAATAATTCACAAAAACTGATATCCAAAGGTTGCAAAGAGAACAATGATTAAGCATCTATTCCACATGATTTGATAATAAATTTACTTAGCAAAAAAAGAAACGTAAAGAAAAAAACCAACTCAAAATTTCAAAAAAATATACTACTAATAAAATATTTATTAAAACAAAATATTGACCTGCATTGACAGCAAACATTAAAGAGTGTGTATTGGCTGTATTAAAAGTTCTCAATTTTATAAAAAAAAATTGTAAATTTAACCAAAAATTAGAAGAAAAAATTAATGCATCAGATAATCTCAAACTCAAATTAAAACATCTTTCTGCATTATTGTAGAAGTAAATAAAAGATTTTTAATAAATATATATCATTTTAAATATTGATTACAAATTAAATTTTTGAAATTAATCCAAAATTTGCCCAAAAACTTTATATATATATATATGCGTGTAAATAATTATTAGAAGATTTTTCACAATCATTTAGAAGTAAATATTGATAATTTAGTGGAATATTTATTTGCAATTTTAAGATTAGATAAATTTCAGCTATGATGTAACAAAGGAAACTACCAATTAAAAATTGAGATTGCAAATACATAAGTCATCATCATCATCATCATCATCATCATCATCAACCATTATCAATCCACTGCAGGATGAAGGTCTCTCCAAATTTAATCTATCTTCTCCGATCTTTAGCTTCTCCTCTCCACAACACCCCTGCACATTTTCTTATTTCATCCATCCATCTCACATGTAGTCTCTTTCTGGGTCTTTTACAATCTCTTGGAATCCAGTTTAAAATTTCAATTGTCCATCTATTATCATCTCTTCTAGCAATATGTCCAGCCCAACTCCATTTCAGTTTTTTAATTTTTTCAATGAGGTCAGTAACACCTGTTTGTTGTCTTACCCATACATTGCGTTTTCGATCTCTACTTGTTACTCCCAACATACATCTCTCCATACTCCTTTGAGTGGTCTGAAGTCTCTGTATTGCTCTTCTATTAAGTGTCCAAGTCTCAGATCCATAAGTAAGAACTGGTAAAATACATTTGTTAAAAACCATCCTTTTCAAACACATAGGCATATTTCCTTTTAGTATCAAGTTATTTCTACCAAAAGCATTCCAACCAAGTTTAATTCTATGATTAATTTCCTCCATTATATTTCCATCTGTATTAATAATCTGACCAAGGTATTTGTAACTGTTAACTTCTTCTAATTCTTCATAATCAATCTTTATTTTCATATTTTGAGCAAATCGATTAAACATTACTTTAGTCTTTTTAACATTTATCTTTAGTCCTACTTTTCTACTTTCATCTGCTAACTCCTGCAACATTTCCTGCAGCTCTGAAGCATTATTTGCAAAAACAACTACATCATCTGCAAAATATAAATGACTTAAATAATCACCATTTACTTTCACTCCTTTAGTTTCCCATTTTAATCCACAAAATACTTCTTGCAGTACTGTAAAGAGTTTTGGAGATATGGAGTCACCTTGTCTTACACCTTTCTCAATATTGATTTTTCCAGTATCATTATGTAATCTAATTGTTGCTGTTGCATTTTTATAAATATTCTTTAAAATATGACAATATCCTGAATCTATACCTTGATGATCCAATGCTTTAATCACTGAAGAAATGTGTATAGAATCGAATGCCTTTTCATAATCTAGAAATCCAAAACATAATGACAACTCATATTCGTTTGTCCTTTCTATGACTTCTCTCAATACCTGGATATGATCTATTGTACTAAAACCACTTTTAAATCCAGCTTGTTCTCTTGGTTGGTGGAAATCCAAAGTTCTCTGTAGACGAGTTGTAATTATCTTGGTAAAAATTTTATATAAAACTGATAAAAGGCTTATAGGTCTGTAATTTGTAATATCTTCTTTATCACCTTTTTTAAATATTAATATTATTACTGCATTCTTCCAATCTTCTGGTTCATCTTTATCATTTAGACATTTGGTATATAACTTTGCTAAAATTGATTCTATTTTTTCACCTGCTTCTTTTAATATATCAATTATAATTCCATCATTTCCTGGAGCCTTTCCTTTCTTCATACACTTAATTGCATGTCTCACTTCTTCATTTAAAATTCTGGGCAATTCGGAAGATGTAATAGATATAGAAGGTACTTGTTCTTTATTACTATATAATTCTTGATAAAAATCTTCTATCAATTTCATGATGTCATCTCTCTTTTTAGTAATAATTCCATCTTTTTTTCTTATTGCAGATATAAATTTCCTACCAATACCAAAATGTTGTTTAACATTTTTGACACTTTTATTTTCTTCTACAGCTTTCCTTGCTATTTCACAGTTATACTTTCTTATATCATTTTCAACTCTTTTCCGTACCATTTTACAAAATTCGAGATATTCAATTCTTTTTAATACATCATTTTTGTATATCTTCATATTCCTTCTTTTCTTCATAAATTCTCTAGTCTTAAATTTTATTAGTCAATTGCTGCTTTTTTCTACCAGCTATGTTTGTTGCAGTTTTTAAAAGTGTATCAGTTATTTTCATATTAATTTCATTCAAATCTGAATCATGTTCAAAATCTCCTAACACTTGAAACCTATTTGTAAGTTCTAATTTAAATTCATTAGAATGTTTCTGAAGATTAGGAATATCAACTGTAAATACTGTTTTTCTTAATAATTTTTGTCTCTCTAGTTTTACATTAACACGTAACTTACACCTTACTAATCGATGATCACTTCCTGTGTTAAATTTATTAAGAACATTACAATCTTGAAATATGTATTTTCTGTTAGTGAAAATATAATCCAATTCTGCTGTACCTTCATTTGGATGCTTCCATGTCCATTTCCTTTTAACATTTTTCTCAAAAAATGAATTCATAATATAAAGTTTTTCTTTTTCTGCAAACTCCACAAGTCTATGTCCTCTCTCATTTCTATTACCATAACCAAAATTACCTACAGCAATTTCATCTTTCATTTGTCTACCAATTCTAGCATTAAAGTCTCCCATAACAATTTTAAAATGTTGTTTATTCTGATCAAAAGCCTTTTGTACATCCATATAAAAATCTTCTACTGCTTCATCACTATGAGGACTTGTTGGGGCATAAACCTGAATTATCTGCATTTGGTATCTGCTATTAAGTTGTATAACTAATCTTGCCACTCTGTCCGATACACCATCAATCTCCACAATATTGTTCTTCCAATTTTTATTTATAATGAATCCTACTCCACTTGTATTTCCAATATGTGTGCCTTTATAATAGAGTATATGTCCACTTTTTAAATCAATTGTTTCTTCTCCTTTTCTTTTAACTTCACAAAGTCCAATAATGTCCCATTTAATATAAGACAGCTCTTCTTCTAATTCTTGCAATCTTCCTTCACTTGAAAGTGATCTGCAGTTGTAAGTACCTAAATAAAAAGTCGTCATCAAATGGCAGCCTGGGTCCACAATCAGGGGATTCTTAGCACTCTCCGCCTTTGGCCACCAACCGCTGCCTTGGTTGGTGACTTTACAGCCTTCTGGGAATAAGGGCCATGCTTTATTTTTGTCTGTCATAATTGTATATATGTATTGGAAAAGTATTTATCATTTACACAAACATTCATTCTGCCTTATCAGGCACTGAGAAGAAAGACCATGGTGTTTTTTGATCTTAAACTCAGAGGTAAAAAGCCATTAAACTCACCGTGCTGGCTAATGCGTGTTGGTGAGCAGCCCATCCATGTTCGTATACTATATGAATAATCACATAGTAATAACAGCTGCAATGACAAGAATGTATGGAGTGGACATACCATATATTAATAGCATTTATAAAACTGTAAGTGAAAATACTCTTTGTTTATTACCTTAGCTTGTAGAAGGGTTGTAGATCAGACATTAACATTTGACAAATGCAAAAATTAAAAATATCTTACACAATTAATTAAATATTTTCACAAATAAATATGACTCTTCAATAAAAAGTTATAATTAACTATGAAAAGGTAGATGGATTCATTCTATCTTTTCACAAAGATTTTAATCTTGTGTTTGGAAAGTGAGAGTATTCATTTATATTTAAAATCCACAAAGCACATATGCATTAGCTTAATGGCTGATTATTATTACAATTTAAAAATATTGTGCTATATAAAATATATCATTTACATAATTTAGAGGAAAAGACTGATAATTTAGCATAATTTTTCCATATATTTTTTAATAAATATTATTTTTTATGTAACAACAAAATACTAATTACTGTTATTACAAACTGAAATTATGTCAGCTACTAATAACACTTGTTTGAACCACCCTTGAAATAGCATTAAATTGATTTTAATTTATTAATGTAGCTTATATAAGGATTATAGATTAGGCATTAATTCTTTATATATATGAAAACTAAAAATATCACAAAACTTACTAATTATTTTCACAAGTAATCTATATCTACTGTAAAGAGATATTTATAATAATTAGATTTTCACAGAATTTTAGATATAAATATTGATAATTTAATGGAATTTTTCCATATAGATTTTTAGTTAAATTTTATTTATGATGTAACAACACAAGTTTATCATTAAAAACTGACATTGCAAATATTTAGAAAGATGTAGTATTTTTAGTTTTCATAAATAAAAGGTATTGGTGTCTAATCCATAATTCTTATATTAGTTAAGGTAATTAATTACAAGTGGCTCCATTTTTGATTTTAAATATGGGTCTGACACATATATTACTAGACATCATGATTTTACTTTGTAATGCTCATTATTAATTAGTAGTTCACTTGTTAACATACATTTTAAAAACTTGATAAATTTACAACAATTATATTTAAAACTCTATGCAAATCTTTTTACTATTATAAAAGAATTTTACGAAAAAGCCTTGTTTATTTGTAAAAATGTTCAGAAAATTATATTTTTAGTTTTCATATATATATATATATGTCATAGCATCAGCCGGGACATGAACCCACAACCATCTGCAACCAACTACTTGCTTGCAAGGCCGCTGCGATGAACTCTCGGCTAACAATGCTTGACTATATATATATCTGATCTACAATCTTTATATAAACTAGACTAATGAATTAAAAGCAGTTCCATTTTTGATAGATAGCATGATTTCAATTTGCAATTCCAATTTTAATGAGTAGTTATCCTGGTTTATATCGTAACTGAAAATGCAAACAAAAATCTTGTTACAAATAATTTATGCACATGTATATAATGTGAAATATATACTTCAGATACAAATTAAATATCCTAATTTTATATACACATTATGTACATAATTCAAAGTGTTTACTCTATGGTAACTCCACCTGTGATTACTTTTCTATTAATCTTTTAAACAACTATTTTTTATTGCTCCAATAGGCTACTTTTTTTCTTACTGTTTTATGTTTTAATAAATAAAAACTTATATTTTCATTATACATCTATGTTTTTGAAAAAAAATTGTTAATATTAAAATTATGTAAAAATAAAAAATAAAACTTCAGTCTAAAAAGTATGTTTAAAAACAAAAACAATTTTTTCTTGAGTCAATTTCTATCAATGTTGCACATTTTGATAAATAATAGTCTCAAGCATGGCAAAAATAATAATAATAATAATAATAATAATAGAGACAATTTTGGGAATGGGCTGCTGTTATTTAATACTGGGCATTTTTAGATAATTAATTTTCTTCTTAAAAAAATACAAATATTTTCAAATAAAAGTTGAAAGCAAACTTCATATACTTACTGAGAAAAAATATTTAAATTATTTTTTTTAAAAATAAAAGTAAATAATTAAATATGTGATAATATGTTGGATTATTTCCATCATCTATCATTAAATATTGAATGTCTAGAAATTTTTAAACTTTATTTAAATTTTTCCAACTACAAACAACATTAGTAATAATATACAAGTTGGCATATAATACAGGTTAGTAAATTATATGGGTAGTTGCATTTTTTATTTCCTCAAAAGCTGAAGTCACATATGCATATTGATTATATTCTCATAAGTCACAACAGTAGCAAATTTTTCTACCAATAGTGCCAACTTAAGTAAGCTCTAGTAATCAGCAAGTGCTAGAAAGTTGTACCTTTAATTCCTACTTGGTGCCTACCAATCCAATATCTCTATACTAGTTTTTAATGGATGACTTTCATCAGTAAAGAGCCTTGGATATGGGAGCAGTGCACTTGGATCTTTGAACATAATGCACCTCCTGCCCCCAGAACCAATTAGTTTAATTATAAAACTATTATTCTAAAATGAAAATGCAATAGTGTTTTCAATTCAAGCTGATTCACTTGTATAGTTAGTTATTCAGAGATGAATCCAGTTCAATATCTATATATTTCAGTGTCTTTAATTTTTTTAATAACAATAATCTCTAACATTTTAGCTGCTTGTGCAAGCATAGAAAAGTGATGTTTTTACGTTTGATCTTATTTGAATTAACGTTTTATTAATAGTTAATATCACCTAGATATTTTAGTTAGAAGTAATTTCAATCAAAAGACATTTTGGTTTTAATTTTCCCCATCAAATAAATGCACAATCATAAAACAAAGACTTCAGACAATTCAAACTAAAGCACTCTAAACATGGTTGCAGTGTCAATGTAATGTAGCATTACACCTGATGGGAGAGTTAAAACTGCTATAAATCAAAAATCATCTTCTTAATAGAAGGTAATAACTAATATAAATTTTCATTTTAAAATTAAATGCATAAATAAAAACAATCTATAGATATTTTACAAGGGCAATTATCTTATAATTAAATAATGAATAATAATGAGAACATTTGATTGGTTTAATGTTAAATAAAATTTAATACTAATGTATATTTATAATTAGAGAGTTAAATGAGCTTTAATTCCTACATATGAGGGGTCAGAATAACTTACTGTCAGTATAGGAATGACACTAAAAAATTGGTGAAACAAGGGTTTGAACATGCCATCGTCAAATTTTTAATAATGTTGATGGCTGAAGATTTGGAGAGTGGAGAATATTGAAGCCTGTTCATTAAAGTTCGAAGATTTGTTATTACAATACAAACTGAGCACTGATTATATATGTGTGGGGGAAATTATGAGTACTAGTTCAGCATGAAATACGTATATTGGAGATCATTTATCTTTCTCATTAGTATGTGGACATAAGATAAACTAAATGACTAAAGGGAGTTTGGAAGTCTGAGTTCAAGTCCTTCCTAATGACATATAGCTTAAGTATATATACTATACTTGTATTTAAACATTAATATATATATATATATATTATTATTATTATTAAAGAAAAAAATATTAAATTTTATTGTTAAAAAAAAAATTATAAGCATATTTAACTATTTTTAATTAAAAATTTATTTTGCCAAAAAGTTATGTTCTAATTTATATTTTTAATTAAGGTTAGATAAAAGGTAACTATTAATAAATAACAAGCAAAAATCATGAATAAAAAGCACCGTAAAAATCAGCCAATAAACAATAACAAAAATAAATATCTTACCTTTTTAGTAAGAAAATCATCATAGAAATTTCTGATTTCATTATTATTTCGTATTTTAATACTAAGAGCGTGAGATGCCCGTGATGAATCCAAACTAAGGGTTGGCTGAACGATATCTTCAATTATGGCATAATTCTATTATGTACATAAAAAACACAGTACATTATTATTATTAAAGTTATTGCTTTAACTCTTTTATATATTAACAAAACTTTAAAAAAAACATTCTTATGATTAAATACAAAGTTTTAGTTTTAAAATATAAACCAAATTAATATTAAACAATGAACATTCTTATAATGTAAAAGTAAAATGCATGAATGTGTCTGGTGATTATGGAAGAATTGAAGGCATTACTCAAGAAGTTCTCACTTGGAAGGCTATAAAAGTACTATATTAAGTAAAAATATAAGCATCGAATACACCTATAAAAAAGTTAATAAGAAAGTTTAAAAATCCAAGTTAAAAATTTAAACATTAATTATTACGTTTCTGCCAATAAAATTATAGAAACCAGAAATGTTTGTAACAATTAATTTTATACTTTACTTATATAATTTTGGAGATTTGTTTTCCCATGTTTTACATATTCAGTTTATTCTTGTAATATTCTATTATCATCACTGAATAAAAATTGATATTTAACTCCAGAAAAAAGAAAAAAACATAAAGAACCAAATAGTAAAAATAATTTCGCAATAATTTTCTAACCAATACATAAAGCTCAAATATGTCCATGTATATAATGGTCTGGCCTCCCTCTGTTTATTTGATATATTTGACTACTGTTTACTTCTCTTTATAAAAGAACTCAACATTAGTCAATTCTCAATTCTGTTGTATTCTCAACTATATAGTTATTAATAAAAATGATCAATATTGTACATCTGTAGAATCCCTGAAGTAATCATTATATTATGAATGAAATCTTTTTGCTTAAAAAACCATGTTCACCATTTATCATAAAGAATTTTTCACTTATTATTATTGATTGGCTTGTGTTCTCTAGAGAAGAATGATGAAAAATATACTAATTAATCTTACGATCAATACGTTTTTAGAATGTTCCAAAGCATCTTTTAACTTATAGTGATGTGAGCTGAAATTTTATAATTTTATTTAATAAATTTGTCCAAATAACAATTCTGTACTAACTAATTTTAATTAAAATAATTCTCTCTATATAGAGAAATATCGATTGCAGAAACACACTAGAGTCTCTGCTGCATCTCATAATCCATGTACACCCTTCAATTCAAGAAAATAAAAAATGTTTATGTTATTTCACATTCTCAAGTTAATAACCAGACAATAAAAAAAGTTGAAAGACTTTTTTCCAATCAGGAATTAATACATTCATTAATGTTTTGAATGTTAATTATTATTAAAACTTTTTTAGGTTAAATTTAAAATATTAAAAATCATTGAATTTGCAAAAATAGAATATTCACCATTATACTATAAGTTTATGTTTTTAACAACTTTAAGTTAAAAAATAATATTCAATACACAATAAGTTAACTACAAAAAGTTTTTTTTTACATATGTCATAGCATCTGCCAGGAGGAGAACCTGCAACAACTGTCTGCAACAAACTGCTTGCTTGCAAGGCAGCTAACAAAAAAGTTTCATAACATTTTTCTGATTAGCTACATCAAATGACTTAATTATTTTTTGCAAATTTTCCTGGCAACAAAAGCATCTATAGTGATTTTTGATTTTTTAAATTCACACTTGGAATGTTTGGTAATCATTCATCAATGACTGAAAATAATCAAATAAAGGCAGTTCTTTCACATAATAATTAATATTACATTTTGTTTTCATTTGAATTTGAAATTTTATTTAGCAAAACGTTTTTAACATCCTGATTGAAAAAGTTTTAACATTTTCTTGTATGAAATAGTTATTTCTTTGATATAGGTGAGTGTATTTTCCTTGTAGTTCACTAGAATCATTGCTCTCACTGATTGGCTAGGTGTGTTGCCCTATTAATATTGAGAAGTAATTATGATAATGATATTTCATGATAAATACTGTAGCCATCTTTATTTTGTATGTTGAACAATAAATAGCATCTAATACCATAACTTCTTGAAATTAAAGTATCTTCAAAAATTCTATTAGAACATGTAATTCAAGCTATGTGTGTATTAAAAAGTTATTTTAATTTTATCAAGCTTATAGGTCTGTAGTATATTCTTTATATTTGTTGGAGTTTGAGTAATATATATTCATAGCTCCTTAAATAATAAAAAATTTCAACTCTCCTAGAGCTCCAAAAACTATATTCCATCATCTGCAAAAGAGCCCAGAACCTGCCACTCACTGAGCAGTTGCATAATTTATATATAATAAGCCAAAATATAAAAATCCCAAATTCTAACGATCCAATTTTTTTATATTATTTTTTTTTTAAAAAATTTTCTTTCATTAAATTCATATATATTTATATAATTTGTCTACATTTTGATACTTTATAAAGTTTGTTGCAAATGTATCTAGGATATAAAAAATATATAAACATAAAACTGATGAAAATTTTACATACAATACACCAAATATTTAAAAATCTAAATAATATATATGTTTATATCACTGCTTATTTTTTATGTATTAAAAATAGTATACTTATATTTCTGAGTTTAATTATCTACTTTCAATAATTTTTATATTTATTATTATATTTAAATTTAAAAAGATAAATTAAAAAAATAGAAGTGATACAAGAAAGCACATCATTTTTAGTACATAAAAATATATGTATTGATTTTATTATTTTATTTTATTTTTAATAAGTTGATATATATTGTAGAATTTTCATTGGTTTGACGTCTTTGTAAAAAATTTTGACAATGATTATATAACAATGGCAAAATATAAATAAAGTATATAATATTTATAAGAATGATTTAAAATAAACTTGATAAAAAAAGATCTGGAATAAAAATATGAATTAAAAAGAATTATGAATTGCTATGTAAATACAACATACTGCATTTTTTATCTCTTAAAATCTTATTATCGATAATACATTAATTAAATTTATTAATTTAGAACAATTGGTTAGATCATCAAAATTACAAGATTGAACATTTGATCATTTATAGATGTTTATATAACCTATTTAAATTAACTTTGAATCATACGAGATCCTGCCTTATAAATATAATTTATAATAACTATAAATAATGGCTATAAGCCATCCAAATTTATATTGTATGACTTGGCTTCCCAAATATATAACCATGGGAACAGTTGAAATTGATTTATTTTTTGGCTTAGCAGATAGTCCATGATATTATAAAATATTTAATTAAATTTAGTATTGATAGTACTTAGAGATTATCACTTCAAAATATTATATATTGATTTGAATTAATGATTTTTAAATAACAAACCTCAAGACATATACTTCTCCGTTAGCTAACTTTACAAGGCTAGATGCCCATTTAATAATCAATTTGAAGGATTATGTATATTGGCTAGTCAATTATTACATGAGCTGAATTTAAACTTCAGCTTATGAAATTGTCAAGTAAATGCACTATTATTATGCCCTGAGATTATTTCCAAACAATTTTATTTAATTATTTTAACTCATCGGAAAAAATCTTTAAATTTTGAGTTTTGCCATAATCATAAACCGGTGTATAAAATTATATCAATGAGTCTTGATTAAAAACAGTATTCATTCTGATAATTTACGCAGCATTTAATAATCCAAGTTTAAATTACTTTTCAATAAAATCTTTTAATTCTACAAGATTTAAACTTCTTGATCATAGCTTAAAATAATTTTAAAAAACAACCTGATCATCATTCTCATACTGCATTTTATTATTTCACGTATAAATTATATAAATTTAATTTTAAAAAACCTATCTCACATAATGTATACCTATAATTTGGGCCATAATCTTCAATGCACGTTTATTTTAGCAGAACATTTTGTTTGGTGCCCAAAATCTATCAAAAGAACTTTCTTATATTGCAATATATTATACTCTTTAAACATGCAATTATTTTATTTTAAGAAACATGAACTTCTGTTATCTGTTGATTTCATTCCATACCATTCTATATTTGTGGAATTATTTATTTACAATTCATTCTACTTCTGTCTACACATTACGTTTAGTAAGAAATCGATAATCTTAGATATGCTACTCATAAATGAAAAGAAAATCTCATTAGGAAAGTTAAAAAATTAAATAAAAAGAAGGTACAATTATCTCTAAAGAATACAAAAATTATGACAATCAGATCATTGGATGATTTCAAAATTAATAACAAAGGCATAAAAGTGACTAACAGTTTTGACTCATTAGATAACTGATACAGAACTTATTTTATCACATACTAACACAAAAGAGTGATACAAAGAATGCCAGAAATTATTATTTTTTATAAAATTATATTTAAAAATAAGGATTTAGATTTGTTTAAGACATATTTTATATAAACTGTATAAATATGAATGTTGAACAATAAAGAATAATAATAATAAAAAACATTGCTTTTAAATTATGATGCTAGCAAAAACTTTCCGAAAAACAAAGTTAGCAAATAAATAAACAAATAAATGAATTGTTAATAAGATTATATCTGAACTTTTACTTGATTTAATCATATTGTGAAATAGTATAAATTTTTCATCCTAGTAGTAAATGTGCCCATTTGAGCAACTTGAAAAAACCATGCACATGAGTCATATATATATATATTGTAACTAGTTGGATTACATACGCACACTAATATAGTGTGTGTGCATAAATATATACGTAAAATAAAGGAAAAGTAGAAATAAACACAGACAAAAATTATAGTAGATATTTTCTATATTTACTGAAATAGAAATAAATAAATAATAACTCTGATTTAAAATATTGTTTTATAAATTAAACTTTTAAAAGGTCTGAATAAATATAAATATTGTATTATTATTATTATTATTCTGATTTTGAAATGTAAAAACACCATACTTATTTTTGGAATTTTTTTAATCAATTAAACAAATTTTTTATCTATTAAAAATCCCCTACGTAAAAATATGTATATAGATTCCAAGGGATTAGAGAGATGAAAATAAAAACTCTGTTTTTAATCAAGGTGTTGTTATAATACCTCAGATGATTTTATAAAAAGAGATGATAAAAAATATCAGTCAGTGTGGATAGTGATTTTTGAAGAGAACAGGTCAGCTGCAGAGTTGGTTATAATATTTTGTTGCAGCTTGTTGAAGTTTTCAGCAGTTGGTTTTGCTGACCATAGAGTTGACAGAATAGCTACTATGAACTAATATGGATGAAGGCAGGACAGGAGATTCAGAGCTGCTACTATTTTCCTTCACAGTTTTGATTTACTAGAAGCTGGGTCACCTCTGAATCAATAGCCTGAAAAAAAGGACAAAATACCTAGAAGTGCTATACAGAGCTCCTATGAAGATCTAAGGCAGTACAGTCCAGTAGCCAGCTGCCTTATAGCTTACTGCAGAGATTTGATTCATGAAGCCAGGGTTACTTCAAATGGATCAACTAGCTGCTTAAATATGTTCTAGAAGACAGCCTGACAATTGTTTGGACTACAAAAGAAATCTCATGGTATGCCAACAAATTACGAAATTATTACTTTTACCTGATGATGACAATCACTAAAACCAAACTCATCAAGAAAAATCTTCCAGCTTGCTGAAGAATTAATTACATGTATGTTGCGTCAGATAAAGGTAGAGAAACATAGATAAACGTATATACAGCTGGTGATGAGTAGCGTTATATATAATAAGGAAGTTTTAAACAATTTCCTTAGTAAAATGACACTTTTATACTGATTTGTTTATTACCATCAATAATAATGATGAAGAGTATTTTACTTATATTGATATTTACTTTATAATGCTGGTGGATTTATATTTAATCATAGTTACTCTTCTGAGTTAGCTGGTTGATCTCACAATGATCTCTCAGAGATTCTTTAATCTCATACTCATATATTTTTATAATCTCACACTCTTATAAATATATTTTACCTTTATTATACTTTATAAATTATTGATTTTGTATTTACTGGGGTTGATGATGATTTTCGATCACCCCAGTTCACTCTATGTTTTCCACCAACTACCCACCCCATCCCGTTACAATATATATATATATATATATATATATAATCAATCTCAATTAGACATCAATTAACAATAATAACAACAA
>JAQFVV010014057.1:0-53569 GCA_028023455.1 Epiperipatus broadwayi
GTTTAATAGGGAGCCGGTAACAGCATAGTATATAATATATTTATTGATTTTTTCTAAGAATAAACTACTTATGATGCCATTGATGAAGAACCCCATCAGCCAGACAGTATTTATTTTACAATAGTTTTCATTTGCTGTCACTGTGAGGTCTTTGTCAATCCATTTCAAAACTTCTATTATGGATTTTTTTGAGATGATCATAGTTGTTGTTCCTTAGCAATTCATTAATCACCTCAATTGATTCCATTCTGGTCGCTGAGCTGTATAACACTTTTATATCTAATGATGTAATTTTATTATTAGCATCTGTTTTCTTGTTCTTAATTTGTCAAATAATTTGTAAAATGATTTAATTCATTTATTGATTTTGTGGGTTCATACTTTTACAAAATGGCCAAAACTATTGCAGAAAGAATGACTGAAGAATTGGGATCTGGTGAATAATCAATTAAATCGTCAGATAAATTTGTAACAAAATTTAAAGCATGAAAATAGATACTAATAATAAAATTAAGTCACTCAATGTAAAAAAGTTATGCAGGTCAGTGCCCAGAACAGAATAAATCAAGGTGATTAATAAATTACTAAGTAACAGAAACTATGAACATCAAAAAAGGGAATTCATAATAGAGGTTTTGAAATGGATTGACAAAGACCTCACAGTGGCAACAGATGAAAAATATAAATTGAATAATGGTTGGCTGATGAAGCTCCTCATTAGTGGTATCATCACTAGTCTATTCCTAACAAATATTAAAAAAATGTATTACATTTAATCATATATATTTAAACTCATGTTTAATGTAAGAGTGATATGTAGGTGACACATTTATATGTGCTACAGACATACAGATTGATTAAAAACAACAGGAATTGGAGCGAGCATTGACACTATCATGGACCTTTGAGAAAGAAGACAATAATATAGGAATCAGGTTTTTAGACTTATATATTTAAAGACAAAGTCACATGATAGACATTAGAATGGAGATTAAGCCCATAAATATAAGTAAAATAATCCACCCTAGAGCAATAATCACAATATCATATAAATATGTGGGATTGAAGGGTCTCTTACACAGAAATCATTCATTATGCAAGTTTGCATGTAATAAAAAGGACAATGTAGAACACTACACAAATTATCTTCAAAATAAAATCATAAGAAAATCATATATCACCATAAAGAGATTGCATTAAAAAATAAGAAATCCTCATCCCAACCAAAAAGTGGAACCTAAAATAAGGATAAGCCTACCTTATATTCCAAAGATTGCACATAAATTTAAAAATATATGTAAAAATAAATTTAGTATAAGCTTTTGAACTGCTCCATCATTTAATCAATTAATCAATATCTCTAAAGACATCATACTAAATTAATAGGCACATCAAGTGGTCTTTAGAATTAAGTGAAGCCAATCAGCTTACAATGCTGCATATTATGGGGAGTCAAAAGCCAATTTGTCAACAAAACTTGCCAACACAGATATTTATACAATAGGGCCCTCAGAGACAAAGAACAATACTTCAATATTTACACACCATGATCAGAAAATTAGTCTTAGATTAGAAATAAAAAAGAAGAGATTGTGTACACACAGACAAAGGATAGAAAGTGGAAGATTAAAGAAGCATGTGCAATAATTGGTGATCATTTTTATTAACAAAAAAGAAAAAACTGTATCTATTTCAAAGAAATGGGCTATTTAAATATTTATATTTAAATTTTAAATTAAAATTCAATTTGTGAACAGTTAATTAAACATTGATATAAAGAACCATTTACCAGACTACTATATACCACTAATATGATATAGTAAAAATATATTTAAACGTTACAAGACAGTAATAAAGCTAAATATTATTTAAAAATTTCCTTTTCTGTGTAGTGTATTTTTATTTTAACAAATGTTTTTCTTAGTTAATTCTTTCACAGTTTCTTCCTGTCTTACGCATCAACTATTTATTTTTTTATCTATATCATATTTATTTTTTATTTATTATGCCAGAGAATAAAATAGGAATTAATAATTTCTAAAATATTTTGCCAAATGATAGTTACCAAGCATTGTAAATAATATAGTTTCTTTTGAGGGAATAAAAAATATTGGGAAACCATACATAAATTCTGAATGTAAATTTAATATTGAAATTATAAACATTATATAATATTTAATAAAATTTCATTGATTATTTATTTAAATGCTGTTGACTTTCAGTTTCTTCAATATATATTTTTTTCTGTAATAGACCATTATTTTTTGATTAGTTATTTTTTCACAAGTCACCTCAAAATTACATGGATTAATCTCTAATCATGTCTATAGTCTATATTCATGATACCCAAATAGTGGCAACTGGAAAATTAGTTAGCTCTTCTATATATAAGTGAAGACTGTATGATTGTTGTCCTTAATCTTAATTTACATAATAGAATCTCCCACTGCATCAATTCACCATATCTACTTTATCATTTGCTTATTAATTAATCTCTTAAATCATACCCATAAAATTTCTTCACATATCACTCCAATTTTACTTTCAATACTCGCTTATATTAATGACATCCACTTCTATTTAATTGGATTCCAACATACATAAATAACTATTTCCATTTAAAACCTCGTTCAGGCTTATAAATTAATGTGAGCTACCAACTTGAGCATTCACATTCAGCTGCCTAATAATACCAGGCAATTTAAATATTTTATAATTAAGCTTGCCTTTCTGTTTTATTTTTAATCTAAATAACAAATTCCTTCATCTGTTTGTGATTTTAATCGAATTTAATCCTGATCCTTTCTTTGTTTAAAACTAAGCATAGTTTACATATACTTGTAACAATTATACTATTCTCCATGTCAGCCAACTTTGGACTACAAACCATTGTGCTTACTAATAATCATATAGGCCAAGAAGTTATCATTTCATCCATATTGCAAGTAAATATAACTACAATAATGTTATCCATCCATGTTAACACATAACAAATAAATTATTTTTTGCTTGTATTAATATATAAATTATTCAGAATATAAGACTTTTCACATTTTTACTCCTTGTAGGATAAATATATCAAATAACTAAGGAAAAAGAAAAATAGCAAAATGGAAAAAAATAATTCGCTTTCTTAATAGTAATTAGGAATCTAGTATTCAAAGTCAATATAAAATATGGCACAGTGATAATTTATGAAGAAAATATGTTAACAAATTCATTGATTTAATAAGATTCATTTTAATTTTTGCAAATATTTTTTGTTAAATTTGTTGGATTAATTGGCTAAAGAACATTCATATGCTTGAAACTGAAAATTGTATAAAAATATGGTACTTTAACCTGATGTGCTATGTCACCACCAGGCAGCGCTGCGCCACCATCAACAACCGGTCAGAAACCTGCAAGTGATAAAAAAAATTTTCAAAAAGTGGCTAAAAATCGTCAACTAAAAAAGCCCGAGGCTAGACACATAAAAATACTGAAAAGTGGCAAGTAAAAAATAAATTTATATCAAAAAGTGGCTGAAAATTGTCAACAAAAAAAGCCCGAGGCTAGACATATAAAAACACTGAAAAGTGGCAAGTAAAAAAAAAATTTATATCAAAAAGTGGCTAAAAATCATCAACTAAAAAAGCCCGAGGCTAGACACATAAAAACGCTGAAAAGTGGCAAGTACAAAATAAATTTATATCAAAAAGTGCATGAAAATAGACAACTAAAAAAGCCTGAGGCTAGACATATCAAAATGCTAAAAATTGGCAAGTAAAAAATAAATTATTTATATCAAAAAGTGCATGAAGATAAACAACTAAAAAAGCCTAATGCTAGACATATAAAAACGCTGAAAATTAACAAGTAAAAAATAAATGCCTGACACTGTATATATTCAAGAAATATTGCGAAAGTCCAAATTTAAAAAAAAACAAAACACTCAAAATGCTATAAAATTAAAAATTAAAAATATATATAGCTGAAAAATTCAAAAAAATAAATAAAAATAGCTGAAAATACGTTAAACCCCCCTCCCACAAACAATAATTATCTACTTAAATTGACAAGTAAAAATGCCTGATGCTGTACATATTCAAGAAATATTGCGAAAGTCCAAATTTTTTAAAAAAAATCATAATGCTATAAAATTTTAAATTAAAAAATATATATATATAGCTGAAAATGAAAAGTAATATACAAGAAACCATTAACAATGGTGGAAGGCGGGAAATGCAATATACAAGAAACCATTAACAATGGCGGAAGGCAGGAAAATGCAAAAACAGAATTTCATCAAATTATTTATTAAGCTTCCAATTTGAATTTATCTGCAATGCATTCAAAAGCAATTATTTGGTCTCTGCTTTAAAATTATGGCATTGTCATTTAAATTCGTCAAGCAGTACATAAAAAAAAATTATCAATGTAAAATATACCCCTACCACACAAAATAATTGAAATTCACAATTTACATCTTAGGTGTAATACTTAAAAAATAAACGATTATAAACATTATCAAATCATTTAAATTCATCAATATTTAAAAAAAAAAGCGATATACAAAAAATAATTACCAATACCTTTCCAGAAATTTCAATGATTGCACTGTTTTCGTTTCAAGAAATTATTTTTCACGCTGGTCCAGAAAAGCCATGACTTCACATGTTGAAGATACAAAGATGACATGTAATAGGAAAAAAATTGCAGCATAACAGTTTGAAGATACAAAGCTTTCGTGAAATAGAAAAATTATTTTCAGCATAAAAATCCATTAGCTATCAAATAATAAAACGAATTAAATATCCATGATCTTTTACAACTTTTTTTTTAATTTTTGCTTTCTAAGGTTAAACTTATTAACATTCCCGAATGATTGAAAAATGGTGGTGCTCACTGTAAATCAAATCTATTTTTAAAATTACCGTTTAACATACTCGTAAAAGTTAGAAACTGATAAATAGCAATAGACAAAAAATAATTATCAAAGTCTTTTCAGAAATTTCAATGATTGCACTGTTTTCGTTTCAAGAAATTAGTTTTCAAGCTGGTCCAGAAAAGCTATGACTTCACATGTTGAAGATACAAAGATGACGTGTAATAGGAAAAAAAATTGCAGCATAACAGTTTGAAGCACAAAGCTTTAGTGAAATAGAAAAAGTATTTTCAGCATAAAAATCCATTAGCTATCAAATAATAAAACGAATTAAATATCCATTATCTTTTACAACTCTTTTTTTAAATTATAACATTTCCCATTTAGCTTAGTAGGCACTTGACTGTTTTCAATATAAAAATCCATTAAAAAGGTTATTATTAAATTTAGAATTCACATTTTTAGAGAACAAAAGATTAAAAAATGGTGGTTATTTGGGTTAGCATATTATAATGTAGAAAGTATAAAATTTAGATCGATGGAATCTTAATAGCTTGCAAAATCGCATCAAATTGATCTTCATCATGATGCAGTCTTCGCCACATGAATTCGCTTAAGTATGAATCCAAATGATTTTGAGTGGTTTCCCTTTCTCTTTTATTGCACCATTTCAAAAGACCCCACAGTCTTTCTATATTCTGAGTATGTGCTCCTGTAGTGGGATCAACAAAATTGTATGAATGGTTTACTTTTAAGTGTTGGTAACCTGCAGCATTCAATTCCTCAGTTTTGTAGGCCTTCCAACAATCAGAATATATGGAGGTTCCTGGTGCCACATGTTCTTTAATGGCATCCAGAAGAACAGACGCTGTTCGACCAGGGATAGCAACAATAAAACACTCTTTGGTTTCCCTACATAAACCACCAAATAACCATTGCTGTGGAAGAATTCTACCCTGCTGGTTTTTGCGTCTAGTAAATAACATTTCGTCTACCTCCACAATTCTCCCTGGGCCTCCAATTTTGCAGGAAGGGTGAGATAGCAGACTTTCTTTGCAGGCTTCTCTCAAATATTGCTTCCATGTAATGACGGTCTTGTTGTTCAAGTCCATATCCTTTTTTCCAGATTTGATAGTCAACTGGTCTGCACTCCAGTAGTAAATCAGTCGGATGGCTGTAACAAATGGCAATTTGCAGCCTTCAAACCAGGTTCCTTTCCGAAGTGCTACAGAATGTTGACAAGCAGAAATGTTGCACTTCCATTGTGCCCTTGGTCTAACATAAAGTTTCATTTGATGCCCATTCACACATACGTTTTGAATAGGCAGAACACTTTTATTTTGAAGGAACTCCACTGTTTCATATTCTGATTTAGGAAGATCCAAAATTTTGATCATTTTGAATAGTAGTGAAAAAGATGCTACTTCAATTTCAGTGGCTAATAGTTCAGCACGAGGTTTTTGAAGTGTTTCACAAAAGTTTGTGCATGTTTACCATTGTATTCATCTTCTGCGTAAGAAAATAATCCACATTAACTAATCAAAAAATAAAAATAATCCCAACACCTTGTACTTCTAGCAGTATGAAAAAATTAACATGTAATAAAACTAAGCAGGTATTTCAAAAGACTAATTAACTTACATTTTGGATTAAATTTGTCAGCTTTGGAAATTATATTTTTCTGTACAATGTCTATTACATCATATTTCATTAATGAGTGGAAACTGTGATCCAATATATTACGGTGCCATTATATTTCTTTTTTAAAAATTTTAATTACCATATGTGTATAGATTTCATTCAGTATTTTCCTAAGAATGTGCTTATATGATGAAATGTTTAGGCAACTATTTATCAGTTTCTAACTTTTACGAGTATATTAAATGATAATTTTAAAAATAGATTTGATTTACAGTGAGCACCGCCATTTTTCAATCATTTGGGAATATTAATAAGTTTAACCTTAGAAAGCAAAATTTAAAAAAAAAGTTGTAAAAGATAATGGATATTTAATTCGTTTTATTATTTGATAGCTAATGGATTTTTATGCTGCAAATAATTTTTCTTTTTCACGAAAGGTACCGTATCTTCAAACTGTTATGCTGCAAATTTTTTCATATTACACATCATCTTTGTATCTTCAACATGTGAAGTCATAGCTTTTCTGGACCAGCTTGAAAACTAATTTCTTGAAACGAAAACAGTGCAATCATTGAAATTTCTGGAAAGACTTTGATAATTATTTTTTGTCTATTGCTATTTATCAGTTTATAACTTTTACAAGTATGTTAAATGGTCATTTTAAAAATAGATTTGATTTACAGTGAGCACCGCCATTTTTTAATCATTCGGGAATGTTAATAAGTTTAACCTTAGAAAGCAAAATTTAAAAAAAAAAGTTGTAAAAGATAATGGATATTTAATTCGTTTTATTATTTGATAGCTAATGGATTTTTTTGCTGCAAATAATTTTTCTTTACGAAAGGTACCATATATTCAAACTGTTATGCTGCAAATTTTTTTCCTATTACACGTCATCTTTGTATCTTCAACATGTGAAGTCATAGCTTTTCTGGAGCAGTTTGAAAAATAATTTCTTGAAATGAAAACAGTGCAATCATCGAAATTTCTGGAAAGATATTGGTAATTATTTTTTGTATATCGCTTTTTTTTTAAAAATATTGATGAATTTAAATGATTTGATAATGTTTATAATCGTTTATTTTTTAAGTATTATACCTAAAATGTAAATTGTGAATTTCAATTATTTTGTGTGGTAGGGGTGTATTTTACGTTGATAATTCTTTTTTATGTACAGCTTGACGAATTTAAATGATAATGCCATAATTTTAAAGCAGAGACCAAATAATTGCTTTTGAATGCATTGCAGGTAAATGCAAATTGGAAGCTTAATAAACAATTTGATGAAATTCTGTTTTTGCATTTTCCCACCTTCTGCCATTGTTAATGGTTTCTTGGATATTGCATTTCCTGCCTTCCACCATTGTTAATGGTTTCTTGTATATTACTTTTCATTTTCAGCTATATATATATATATATTTTAATTTAAAATTTTATAGCATTATGCTTTTTTTTTTACAAATTTGGACTTTCACAATATTTCTTGAATATGTACAGCATCAGGCATTTTTACTTGTCAATTTAAGTAGATAATTATTGCTTGTGGGAGGGGGGTTTAATGTATTTTCATCTATTTTTATTTATTTTTTTGAATTTTTCAGCTATATATATTTTTAATTTTTAATTTTATAGCATTTTGAGTGGGTTTTTTTTAAATTTGGACTTTCGCAATATTTCTTGAATATATACAGCATGAGGCATTTATTTTTTACTTGTCAATTTTCAGCATTTTTATATGTCTAGCATCAGGCTTTTTTAGTTGTTTATCTTCATGCACTTTTTGATATAAATAATTTATTTTTTACTTGCCGATGTTTAGCATTTTGATATGTCTAGCCTCAGGCTTTTTTAGTTGTCTATTTAAATTCACTTTTTGATATAAAATTATTTTTTACTTGCCAATTTTCAGCGTTTTTATATGTCTAGCCTCAGGCTTTTTTAGTTGTCTATTTTCATGCACTTTTTGATATAAATAATTTATTTTTTACTTGCCGATTTATAGCATTTTGATATGTCTAGCCTCTGGGCTTTTTAGTTGTTTATTTTCATGCACTTTTTGATATAAATGATTTATTTTTTACTTGCCGATTTTTAGCATTTTGATATGTCTAGCCTCAGGCTTTTTTACTTGCCTATTTTCATGCACTTTTTGATATAAATTTATTTTTTACTTGCCACTTTTCAGTGTTTTTATGTGTCTAGCCTCGGGCTTTTTTAGTTGATGATTTTCAGCCATTTTTTGATATAAATTTATTTTTTACTTGCCACTTTTCAGCGTTTTTATGTGTCTAGCCTCAGGCTTTTTTACTTGATGATTTTCAGCCACTTTTTGATATAAATTTATTTTTTACTTGCCACTTTTCAGCGTTTTTATGTGTCCCGCCTCGGGCTTTTTTAGTTGATGATTTTCAGCCACTTTTTGATATAAATTTATTTTTTACTTGCCACTTTTCAGCGTTTTTATGTGTCTAGCCTCGGGCTTTTTTAGTTGATGATTTTCAGCCACTTTTTGATATAAATTTATTTTTTACTTGCCACTTTTCAGCATTTTTATGTGTCTAGCCTCGGGCTTTTTTAGTTGACGATTTTCAGCCACTTTTTGATATAAATTTATTTTTTACTTGCCACTTTTCAGCATTTTTATGTGTCTAGCCTCGGGATTTTTTAGTTGACGATTTTCAGCCACTTTTTGAAAAAAAATTTTATCACTTGCAGGTTTCTAACCGGTTGTTGATGGTGGCGCAGCGCCGCCTGGTGGCGACATAACATGTCGGGTTAAAGTACCAAAAATATATCAAATGATAAGAAATGTCTATCACATATTTCTTCTATCTAAGAATTGAAATTGTTGCTATAATTTTCCTTCAAAAATTTGTATCTTTAAACATAAAAAAATATTGTTGTATAAAACTTATTTATTATTCTTTTATATTAAAAGGAGTGTGTGAAAAAATAAAAAAGCATGCATATATATGTGAGTATAAAGCATACATGTTTATGTGACTATCGTTATAAATATTTCATTCTATATTACAGATGTATAATAGTTAATAATTTATATGATGTCAGAAGTATATACTTTATTTTATTTTATGAATCATTTCAAAAAATATTTGAAATTGTAAATAATTGTTTTGTCCAATATCAAAAGCACATGAAATAATAAATTTAAATATAAAATACTTGTAAATAATTCGAAGTACATCATTATAAACTATATTATATGTATATACCATAGATATATTATGTAATAAAATATATTCTACCAGAGTATGAAGACAATTATCTACTATTAGGGTAATAAATCTTTGCACCAAACAATATTTGTTACTTTGCCGAGCCAGGTTTTCATAAAGCTATCTTTGTCAAAGCACGACTATAGTGAACATAAGTTGAGCTTTGATAAAGATAGAAAAATAATAAATAAGGATTTGTATCAAAGATTTATTACCATAATTTTTGATAATTGTATATATACCCTGATATATATATATATATATAATAACCAACGAAAAGTTGATGTTTAATAGAGCATCCACGTTGTATTTCAAATATAACTAAAATGATTGGGAGAGTTTACAAACATAACTTATATTATCAGACAGTTTAAGCTAATTATAACATTATTCTAACAAATGAGAATCTTTATTCAAATGGTCGCACATCCTCAATATTTATTTCAACTCGGGCGACCACGCTATACATTAATTATAACCTATATTTAGAACTATATGGCATTTAAGCACTTGCAGCTAAGTTGCATGCCAATTGTAACATTTTAAGGATGGATCGATGGATGCTTCATTATTACCAGCTAACATTATTTCTAAAGCCTACTGGGATGATGATGATGGTATAGAACATCTATAATCTTATTTGCCAGGGCGCCAAATTGCAACTTTAATAAAATATGGAGGTTAAATCTCATTTCAATAACTTTCAGTAAAAATATTTAATGAATGGGTTAATAAATAATCAATCGATTAAGAGACCACTGTGAATGTATTAAAAATAATAATATTAATATTCTTGGAAATTCTTGGTTATTCTCAGCACGCTCTCCATTCACCATCATTAAAGCTACAATTAAAATTGTGTTCCAATTACAAAGTTCTATATCCATCTCCACCTTCCTGACCCACCCTTCCATCAACCTCACATCCATAGGTTTATTACCCTATTATCTCTTTTACTATTAAAATTTCCATTCTTCTAGCTCATTTCTCCCATTATAATCTCTTCTCAGGTTTTTTTAGAACAATTAGGTGTGGAAATCAAACATGCTGCGATAGATTATTGGTGATAAACACTCCTCTCGTGGTCACCTCCAAGATGATCTTGGGCTATATTTAATGTAGTTTAATATCTATTTACATTACAGTTTGGAATAATTTAAGCTTATTAAATCTTTTAGAAATACATTATAAACATATTCACAATTATAACAAAATTATAAAGAAGTGCATCGAGAGAGGTGTTTGAATATAAAGGATGAGGAAAGGATTTTAGGTCCACCCCCTGCGTCCACTATCACTCAATAACTATCCCTATTCACAATTTATACCTCAACTATATTAAATTATTTGGTAATTCTAAATATCAGAAATTAACCATTTTAGATAATTTTACCGGATATTATTTACGAAAATGATGATTCAAATATTAATAATAATATATTGATGCATGATTGTATTTGAGATCTCTAGATAATAATAACCCACAAAAACACTGAGACGTACACAAATTTTATTTAAAACAAATAACAAATTTTATTAACATATTACCATTTAATACAGAGAATATACACACTCGCTTGATGACTCGCATGGCTTCCCCTGAACTACAACTGTATTATGATAAAAACAAAACTAAACAAATAAATATCCCTAAATCAATGGATAATATCAAGAGGTTTAAAATATAAATATTAATTTCCTAATTATCAGGGAATCACGATTACCATGGAGTAATATCAATATCAGATAAAAAATAATAATATTTACCTTCACATATTATATTTTCGTTTTCATTTTTATCCTAGATAAATTTCTTCCTGTGTTTAATGCTTTCAATTACTGATCTGTTTTTACAGCTAATTCTTCCCATAATAAAATTTAATAACTTTATTTCATTATTTTAATCTAACATTCCTTTGCAAATTTACTAATTTTATTTCATCATTTTGATATAACATTCCTTTGCCTTAATCTTTACAATAGAGATACCTTATGTATGATGGGACTAAGTTAATGCAAACAAATTGGTATCTAGATCAATTATCATCATATGTGCATATACTCTATACTCATGTTCTTATGACCATAATAATATTTTAATAATATTACCTTTCCAGAGAAGTTCGCAGTTGGCTGTGGAAATATTTATTAGATAACTTCATATACGCATTGCTTACACTTACAACATTCATAGGTTTTATTTAACTCTTAAATTTAATATTTATTGACTTTATCACTGTTGGCTCTAATTTATAAATTAAACTAGATCAACAAAACAATATTCAAGTACACCAATTGCACATACATTATCTGCATTCATCCAGACATCAAATTGAGTTTGCGACCCTGTATCCGACATTTATAAGTAATGCTTAATAATAGCTATCTTTCATACATCCGTAAGGAATATCAAACATTAACATGAGGCAGGAAGTGACCTGAATAAGAGAAAACCTTTTCACTAAGGTTGAGATATGCTAGGATTTTTATCGCTAGTCATACAAAAAGACTTGGGTGTACCTATTACCTCTGGCCATCAATAAAGAAATCATCTTACGGTGTAGAGAATAACTAAGTGGCAAAAACTTTTCCACTGTGTTTAAATACTTTATAAATATAATATAAATATCTTAGTGAGCTATGACTTCACTAACTTGGTGGAGACTCTTTGTCCGTCCACATTATATACAGGTGGAAACATCAACTTGTACAAGTAAAACTTTCATATCTACAATATTCTTGCGAGTTAGTGCACTGAAATATGAGCCAACAAATTTTCCAAGCATTAATCAGCTTGTATCTGGCCTTAACTTTATAATAATAATAAGAAGAAAAAGAAATAATAAGAAATGCGTATTAAATTTTTGAAACTATTTCCATGCACTTTTATAAGTTGATGATGTTTTAGCCTAACAGTCACACAATCTTTATAAACATAGCAATAGGTCTAAGCATTTGACAATAATTTCTGATCCAATTCATTCAAAAAATTTCCCTTAATAATAATATCTCTCACTTTTTCCCTTTTTTTTTTACAAAAAAAAGTAAAGCATTTAAAATAAGGCACATACAGAATGACTTGATATTAACTTCACCTACCCCCAAAATGATAATAATAATGAAAAGCATTTAAAATAAACACATACAAAATGATCTGATATCAATATCTCTACCCCCAAAATAACAACAATTATTATTCTGACATGCATAAAGAAAGAAATTCTTTTTTTCTAGATTAAATGTTCTACATGAATAGTGAATAATAAAGTAAAATAATAATATACTTAAAGAGTTCTTTGGAAGTGTCCTTCAAGTTTCTTGTTTCCATTTTTCTTTTTCCTTTTCCTCCTTGACTTGTTTATATGAGTACATGAGTTTATGTTAAAAAAAGTTCTTGTGATAGAGTTTGATTCCTATGCCATCAGGTATATGATTTTTATGCTGCTGAAAGGATTTCCTCATTTTGATTTCATATAGATTACAGCTGAACAGAACTTGTTTAAATTTCTAAAGATATAAATCCACTTCTTGTTGTCTTTTTTTTTTTTTAAATTCATTTAATATTAAATTTAACACTTTATCTGCAAAATCAAAATTTAGGTTTTCTTATTTTTCTGTGGTTTAAATTTTACCATTTGCAGATTTGTGATCAATTAGTGCAAGACAATCACGACCATTGATCAACTTCAGGAGATTAAATGTGTACCCAACTTAAAATCTCACTTGAGAGACATTTTTCTTTTCTTCTTATAATATTAAATTTGGAAAAGTTGTTTCAAGAGACAAATGAATAATTTACAATAAACAATATTTTTTTCTTAAAAAAATGTTTATTTTAAACTTTATATCAAAGTTTCTCTATAAAATCAATGAGAGACAACTTTAAAAAATTCAGATAGAATAGCCAGCCTTTCACAAAACAGCAAAGCTTTTATAGAGTCTGGTTTCTTGCTCTCCCACTCTCCCCCCCACCATGACATTTTATTGACCCTTGAGATCTGGTCAGTCTGTTTTCTTAATTAATTGACTCTTGTTTCTTTTTCTTTCTGGTTATCTTAACCTTTTGCCCTTTTGAAAAACCATGCCAAATTCACGTCTGCATTCTAACATATAATCACTAATTAATTTTACACTTAACAGGTAATCACCAATTAATTTTACACTTAAATTCCTTTGTCATATATATCACTTAAATCACTCTGATAATTTACTGGGGTAATTCTGCACCATGGAAACCACATTAAAGAACAAATGACAGAAATATTTCTCCTCAGAATAAATAACAGAAAGCTCTCTTCCCCCTTTTACTTTTTCCATTAAAAAATATATATAGCAGCTCAACTTCAAACCCAAAATTTTGAACGAAATTTTGGCTGCTAATAATAAACTGTTAAAAATGACTTAATTTCTTCTTCAAGGATTTTCTCACTGAGATGATAAGAAATAATTATCATTTAATTGTGAACTTTATAATTAACATCCACAATTAGATTAAATACACACATACTGTCACACATATACAATTTTAATTAAACCTGTTTAATATTTTAATCCTTAATTATTATCATTATTTTTCATAATTTAATTTCATGAACTATTTATTTTTTAACTTATCAGTATAAAATTATGACCATCCATTATGACTATCTAAAGTAGTTTTTACAAGTCACACATCTCCTTCCTTCCTTTCACTCAACTATTAAATGATGTATAAATCTTGCTTTTCTAAAAATATATCTTTAATACCAAATTGACCCATAAATTAATGTTAAATAAAACAATCTTTTTGGTAATATTTTAATGACAACTGTTCAGATTACCTACCAAGTAAAATGTATGCAATCCCTATAAATATGGGTTCAAACCTAGCCTTGGCTAAAAAGTTTGTTTAAAAAAAATACAAATTATGAGGAAAATTTTTCTTATTAAACCTTATCTTGCATAGTTAATTCAAAAAATGGAGTCTTGGGCAAACCAAAGGGCTACAATATATATATATATATATATATATATATATATATATATATATATATATATATATATATATATATATATATATATATATATATATATATATATATATATATATAGGGTTCATGAGATATAATATAAAGACTACTTTTTCTACTGGCAAAAAAATGGTGATTTTTTGCACAAACCTAAAGATAGAATATGTTTGGAACATCAGGGAGTTTATGAAATTCCATGTTTGCAGTGCTCAAGAATCTATGTAGGCCAGTCTAATAGATGAATAAATGTCAGAATTAAGGAACATAAAAATGCTTTTGATCAGAAAGTTAAGACATCAGTTTTTAGTTCCCATTTTTTAGTAATTGGTCACAAACTTGATTTTGACAATGCAAAAATACTTGCTAATTTGGAAAGGTATGATTTAAGAACCATGAGAAAGTCAATTGCAATATTAAAAAGATCTATTGGTTTAAATAGGGCTGATGAAGCACAATATATTCCAGCTATGTGGAAACCTCTCATTTTATCTGTCTTATAATATTAACTTAAAATTAATAAGTGAAAAAACTGAGAGGAATAAACATTTTGATATGCCTCATATTTTGAATGCTGACCTATTTCAAGCTGATTCTCATTTCTCATCTGACACTCAGTCCTGTTACTGTTTGATATCCAACGATTTTTTTTTAAAGTTAACCTTGACAATGGCTGATGCTAGTTTGTCGAATTATCAGTTTGTAATCTAAAATAATACACGGTTTAACCCAAAAAATCATTTATATACATCATAAACCATGAAAACATCATATATATATATATATATATATATCATAACCCTCTCCCATGAAAATATCATATATATATATATATATATATATCATAACCCTCTCCCAACACCTATCCTACCTTTCCTAACAACAAATATCCAGGGGCACCAATTCTGTTGATCATAGAATAAACTACTAATCTGATCTCACTTTAAAATCATTAATGAGGCTCTTGAAATGTCATTCTACATTAGCTTAGCTCAGTTGGGGGCTAAAGAGGTCTATAGGGTGTAAAATGTATACTAGACATGGGACGAAACATTATGAATAATAGGAACAAATCATCTATTAAGTTCTGGAATAAATAAAAAATTAAAATTGGTAAAGTTCTACCATTTAAATTGACAAGTTATAGTCTATGCTCATCTCCCCCCATCATCCACATGTATTGAACAATGTGTACTGTGTTAGAAAATTAAATTAATAAATAAAGATGTACTGCTGATTAAATAAACTGTATAGCAAGTTGGAATCAAATACAAAATAAAATATAACATTACTTAGCTTTTAATTGTATAATAATTTAAACTATTTAACTGAATTAATGTCTAATCTAAATAATAAGTGAATATCTCAGGGAATTAATTTATTGCATGACTTAATTTTAAATCTATACCTTCTAACAACTACTAATTACTATTATAAAAGTAATGATTTCATTCCAATATCAGCCTTTCAAGCTAATTGAGCATGCACCTTTGAGAGTGTTAAATAAATTAATACTCTCCTCTTCAATTCAAGATATAGCATTTATGCAGGAATAAAAAGAATCCTCTTATTCCTACAACTCAAATTCTTTTATATGACCAAATCTGAACACTCTCTTCAGAAGTTCTTCAGATTTGCTCATATAAAAGAATTTGAGTCGTAGGAATAAGAGGATTCTTTTTATTCCTGCATAAATGCTATATCTTGGATTGAAGAGGAGAGTATTCATTTATTTAACACTCTCAAAGGTGCATGCTCAATTAGCTTGAAAGACTGATATTGGAATGAAATATAATTTCAAGCATGGTGCTAGATAAAATATTTGGTTATTTACTCATAATTAAGTTTCAGTAAAAATGATGTCTAGTAAATTCTAAGTAATTACACCGACGTCATTCAGTCAAAAAACATCGTAAATAGTAATTTAAAGTGAGAATCTACTCATGCTCTCTTCAGAAGTTCTTCATATTTGCTCATATAAAAGAATTTGAGTCATAGGAATAAGAGGATTATTTTTATTCCTGCATAAATGCTATATATTGGATTGAAGAGGAGAATATTCATTTATTTAACACTCTCAAAGGCACATGCTCAATTAGCTTGAAAGGCTGATACTGGAATGAAATATAATTGCAAGCACGGCGCTAGATAAAATATTTGCTTAAAAGTAATGATACAAATTAAGCATTATTCTGATAAATGGTAGCAGTTAGATAATGAAAGAAATAGTGTGTATTTTGATTTCAATTCATCATCTAAATAATAACTGAATGATAAAATTTTCAGAGAATCATTAAATAATCAAAAATTTCATACAGTGTTTAAATCAAGAAAAGCAACATCATCAGATCTGTATATGATCTTCATTAAATTATGGAATAATGCAATCATATCATATTAGATATGTAAATGTGTGTGCATGTGTGAAAATATGGAATATGAATGCATGTCAAAGAAGAATTCTGAACACAACTTTAAATAAATAAAACATTTATTTACAAGATAATTTAAACAAACATTTGGTTTTATAATTTATGGATATATGTTTTAGATGTTTCTAACATCAATGGTTAAATGGTCTACATAAGAACAAATAACATAAAGATAATCTTCTATATTTTATTCTAACATATGTCAGCTATAAGTGCATTCTGATAGAATTATGAATAAATATTATAATTCCAGTTCTAAAATAATAACACAAAACTAAACTTCTTGATATTTTACTTGCAAAATTTTCTCAAGCTATCAGTCAATTCTGATAAACATATGACACAGAAACATCATAATGCTACACTAAGATAATTAAATATAAAATTATTCTATATTTGGTATTTTTATTTTCAATACATTCAAGCTATCAATCAATTTGATATGTTCATGAGAAATAAAACTCTAACAAATACTGACACTAAATTATAAGATGAAACTAAAGTGCTTGGCATTTTACTTTAAATGCACATCAAAATAATATTATAGGGGTTTAAATCTAAGATGGGAGTAAGAATAAGAGTAAGAGGTCAAACTATACTTTAAAATTAAGTGAATAATTCTATTAATTAGCCACACTTTGTCCTCTGTTGCTTGCTCATTCAAATGAGCATGGAACATTATGAGAGTTGATAATAATTAAAAGTTACACATTAATGATGGATTTCTCCATACCTTCCAAATTAATAATTTATGCATGTGTCTGAATTATGCTATCTGTTATAAAATAATTAATATTACTAAATCTGATCGGTTTACTCATGAAATTGGGATAAATATCATAATACAGATGATGACCATGGCCAACCAAGCTTTAAAACTAATTCTACTTCAGCTGTTCTGTGAGAAAAATCAATTCTACCTTTATTTTCATTTTATAAGCAAATTATCTTACATTTGGCTATGAATAAAAGATGGAAAACATTCCATAGGATACATGAGGGATAAAATACTTTCATAACCCTAATCATTTAAATAACAATACACAGTAGCTCCCAAGTCTAACTTCTGAGACTTAAAACCAACTGGTGTGGACATGGTCTCATCACCAAAATTAAGGGAAATACATTACATGGCTTCTCATACTATAATTCATAAAATACAACTACTAAATCTGGAGGATATAATCTATTCCTAACAAATACTTCAACAAGCTAAGGGAGAGATTTCTCAATCCCAAACAATATATTATATAGTCCACTCATGTCAAATACTCAAATTAAGGGAGAGCTTATCTCAATTCTGACAATATACTATATAACATAAATACTTTTATTCTGCATAGCCACTAAATACAGTTCAATCTAAGCATAATAAAGAAATAATAAATTTACACTTAAATAAATCTCTAAACTTTCCACTTCACTTGACATATTTCATCATCCGAAACTGATGGGAATTAAATTATTTCTACTTTCAATTCAAACATTATTATAGATGAATTCAATAACAGACACATATATAAGAATAATAATGCATAAGCAATTTCAAATCCCAGTAGACAAAGAACTACTGTAACGATATCAATTAATAAATTGTAAAGGTAATAATGAATAAATCTCTCGTTTCTGACAAATATAATATTTTTAACTTGGAAATATACTATTATTATTGAAGAAGCAATGTAAAATAACTTCTAGCAAGCAAAGACAAAATAATTCTTTAGTGCATTTAGCACTAGCACAAAATTGAAATAAAAGTTTGGTTTGGGATATACAATAAGCCTTTAAAATTGGAGTAAAGTGATTATTAAGAAATAATATTTATAACTTTTTGAAAATGCAAAGATAAACAATAAATTTAATATAATGAGTTTTTTTTTCAAAAATGAGCTGTTCACCCCTTAACAGCGAATAGATATTTCTATTGCTAACAGGCGCATATAGAAATACAAGCACACAATAAAAACTATATTAAAATAATACTAATTACCCAGTATAATATTTTTCCATTTTATTCTTTTGGTGAGATGTTTTGAAGACAAAGCAATAATAATAAAAATAAAATCATAAGACAAATTTTTAAATCTATCTATCTATTAAATGCTAACAAAGTAATAATAATCATCAAGGTTTTTCTTTTTTGGTTGAAACAAAAGTTTATTTTTAGTCTGTATATGATCTATCTTAGTCATGTACTAAATGATGATGATGGTTGATATAAGTATAAATATTGACAACACATAACAAGTTCCTGCAGGGAGATAAATAATATTAATTTGGAACCAATTTAGCAGCATTTCAAAGTTTTTAGCAATAGCTAATGAAACCACAGGTAATATTACATTTGAGAAGTCTTCATTATGGCAAATATTTATTACAATGTAGGTATAGCAATAATTTATTACTCAATTCATTAGATATGTTCAAGCATTTGTTTTGAGTTTTTAAAAGTCATTCACAAAGCACATAAATAATCAGTTTATAACATCCACTCAAATTCACATAAGTTTGTTGATAACACATTTTAATAAGAAAATTCAACTGCAAATGAGGGGAAGGATAAATAAAATAAATTCACATTCAGTTTTATGCTATTCTACCCATTTATCTATCAGCATATTTAAATATAAATTAATAAATAATCCATTAAATCATACGTTACATATTTGTTCTTTATTTTAGATACAAATGGTTAGATAAATGTTTTAACAATAATAATAATAAAGCAGGTTAGAATAAATTATCTGCACACATCCTTCCATTTAAACTTCATTCCTTTATAGTTAGAAAAAAAATATTAATAAAGAGTCCTTGAGGTGTTTAGTGAAAGAGTTCATAACTTTTCCAAAATAATAGAGTCCATACATCCCAGTTACTTCTTTAATATTATAATTAAGATTTAAGTAAAATTATTTTGAAATATAACCATACATTTAAATTACTTCTTTAGTATTAGAAATTAAATTTAAATGGTTTATAATATAGGCACACATACACATTTCAAATGATAATTTTAGAATTTAAACTATTAAATTAAAAGCAAGAGATATACCTTGTTTTACTGTCATTTTACATTTTCATATTCCCGAAAATTAATAATGGTTTTTCACTTTCAAACTTGGGTCATGGAAAAATCAGCTTGTAACCCAAAATTGTACTAATAAAACTTTCATTGGGAGAGAAATGATGAAATCAGAAAGCAAAGTGAAGTTCAGTAAAGTCCAATGAAGTCCACCTCTTGTAAGAAAAATTCTCCCTTTATAGCCTAGGCTATTACCCAAGCATCTGTTCTTCCAATAATCCAAGGTCATTTGAAAGTCCAAAGGTCTCTAGAAACAGAATAGCTCCACCCATTGCACTGAAACTTAATTAGCAGAAAAATATGCAAGAAACTTTTTTTGTCTTGAAAAAGAAAGAAAGAAAGAAAAAAAAATCATTTTGTCTTTTAAAAAAATATTAAATTGAACTAAAAATAAAATATGTTGTATTTCTAAAGTAACAGAATAAAACTAATGATAATTATTTTAGCAAATAAAATATTTAATAGTATATTTGTTGTTTAATAATTCACTAGTCCAGTGAGCCATTAATTCATATAAAAATGTAATTAAGCTGGTTATTCAAACTATTGGTTGTGACATCAAATATTTTGCTATGAGACATGATATTTGGTGCTTTAATGAAGTACATGAATAGAAAATGAAGCTGAAAGATGGCCCAAGCATACATGAACATTCACAAATACTATGCCACAAGTACTAAAATGATCTGACAAATGAAAGTTTTTATGATGATGATGAGGCAAATATATTGTACTGTTTACACTATGGATTAAAATATTATAAGCTAATAAACTAGAGAATTATCTAAACAAATATCAATACTGTTCTGCAGACAAATAAAACAAACTTGGAATCAACTTAAACTAAACAGACAACTTCTGTGACAAGCCACCCCCTTCCTATAATTAATTACTCACTAAAGAAAAATACTAAACATCTCAAAACCTTCAAATTATATATATATATATAAGTGCTTTTAAACATAGTTTTAGGTCATTAATATTTTTTTTGTAAATTTCAGGTTATTTCATTTTTTTTAGTATGATGCCATCAGATGTTACTGATATAGTACTACTTAATTACAATGAATATTTTTCTGTTACCTATCCAGAAGGTTACAATATATATATATGAAAAACAAAAAAACAAGTTAAAAACTTGCTAACGCTTGTATTTATGTCAACAGATGGCATTCTACCAAAAACACCATCAAGCATATGTATACATAAATGTCAGAGTATGCATTCACTATCTCTAACTTTAATTCCACTTTCAGATCATGATTTCAAGCTATTTGCTATCATCAGTGAAAGACATGAATTTTAGAAACTAGATCTAAACACAAACTCTGAGCATTTATGAAACAGTTTCTATTCAACTTGCAAGCGTGAATCTTTTAGACATTAAGATTCACATTTGCAAGTTGAATAGAAACTGTTTCATAAATGCTCAGAGTTTGTTTTTAGATCTAGTTTCTAAAATTACTGTCTTTCACTGATGATAGCAAATAGCTTGAAATCATGATCTGAAAGTGGAATTAAAGTTAGAGATAGTGAATGCATACTCTGACATTTATGTAAACATACGCTTGACAGTGTTTTTGGTAGAACGCCATCTGTTGACATAAATACAAGCGTTAGCAAGTTTTTAACTTTTTGTTTTTCATAAATGTACCTTTGAGGTCTTTCTAGCAATGATATATATTGCAGAGGCTTTTACTATGTGGTGATGCTGAACTGAGATCAGACCCATATAGCTATATGGCTTGCTATGCTGATTTTGAAGACATTACGTGCCTAAAAGATTCACACTTGCAAGTTGAATAGAAACTGTTTCATAAACGCTCAGAGTTTGTGTTTAGATCTAGTTTCTAAAATTCCTGTCTTTCACTGATGATAGCAAATAGCTTGAAATCATGATCTGAAAGTGGAATTAAAGTTATATAGTGAATGCATACTCTGACGTTTATGTAAACATACACTTGACGGTATTTTTGGTAGAACACCATCTGTTGACATATATATATATATAAGCAGTGAAATATAAGAGCTGCTTATACATCATTTTATTTCACATTAAAAATAAACTTTAGTAAATAACAGTAATGGAATAAATACTTTGTACATGCTTAAAACTGCATTTATATATGTAATAGATGTGATTCGAACTCAGACTTTCACATGACCCACTCACTACTCTCAGTGCTATCTTATATTGCTGACCCACCTGATAACACATATTGAAAAGATAAATAATCACCAATACATGTATTTCATGCTAAACCAGCAACCATCAGTGGGTCTAGATTACTATCTCCACACATATATACAATCAGTGCTCAGCTTTATATTAAGATAGCCAATCTTCATACTTTAATGAACAGGCTTCAAACTATTCCAACTCACAACTCTTCAGTCTTCCATTTCATTGAAAATCTGATGATGGAACATTCAAAGCCCATGTTAGTGCCAAGGTTGTCATCCTACCTATGTTGACATATTAGCAACAAATTTGGACTACTATAAATATATATATATTCTCAAGAAAATTTATCTTTTTTAGCAAGAATAATAAGTTAATAAAATGTATCAAGAAAATAATATTTCCTTAAAGAAGCATTTTTATCTCAAAAATGTGAACACTTGCCCAAAGAACTATAAGATGTATTTTATCATAACAAATACTATTATTAAAAAGTGAAAGCAGAGATAAGAAAAAAAATCATTATAAGGCAGATGTCAATAATGGTATTTAATAGACATTTAGGAACAATATTTTCATTGATATAGTATAACTGATGTCTCATTTTACTAGCATTTTCAATTAGCTTAGAAGTTTTTGCTAATAATAATAATAATAATGTTTTGAGAAAATATTTTTTAATTTTGAAGGTTACTGCAACCCTAACTTCGTTTAGTCTACAAGTCTATAGCAAAAATTACTTAAACTAATCATAATATACTACTAAAATCACAATTAACATTTACATATTTATAATATTTGTTAGCTACTTATTTATATGCGCACACTACATTACGTGCCATCAGTCCATTTCTTCTCAAAATTTGAATGGTATTTGTAAAAATTACTTTAGAATTTTAAAAAAAAAATATTACAGAAAATAGGTTATAATAATAAAATAGGTTATATTTTTTATGAAACACCATACAAATTTTAATTTGTAACAATTGTAAATCATTTGCTACATTATACTACAAATAATATTGGATTTTAATATAAAAAATGTGCACCTAAGTTTGTTTTGCAAACCACGTGACAATGATTCTAAATAAATATTTTATGAGCAACTTATGAAATAACTTTGTAATGTTATAATATTTTAGTGTTGAATATGAGTTAGGAATCCTACGGAGAGAAAGAGAAGTCTGAGTTTTTGAACTCTTACGTAGTTATCATGAAATTGAGATAAGGGATAGACGGATAAAAGTTTCAAAATATATAACTTACCCAAATAATTTAGCCATACATAAAGATATATCTTGCACAATTTTATTGTTTATCTCTAGATAAACATGCATAGGTGCGCTACGTAATAGCACGCATATATATAAAGTGTTATTTGAACTATATAGATGTTGTAGTATATTAAAATATACACTTTTTTTTTAAATATTGGGGGAAAAAATCTATTTAAATATTTTAGTGGTACTTACTTTTTGATTTTTTCTAATCTTTTGTATTCGTCGTTAAGGTAACTATCAGTAAACTCATAGAATTCTTCTTCGGTGTTGAGTAAAGATTCTAAATGTACAAAAGCCGTAAAAAGTTCTGCTTTACCTATTATTGCAGGCCTAAGAAAAAATAACGATATAATCAAAAGTAGAAACTGAGAGTCGATAGACATTTTTTTTTGCACCTTTCAGAAAACTGACACGTAATTTAAATAGTAAACTTCATAATTAATAATTTAAGATTTTCCTCTCGTTTTTATTTTTGTTTTATATTTTGAAGCACTGAATTTTAATTTAATAAAAAAATCAAAATTAATACTGCTTTTCATTTAAATACCTGTTTTTAAAAATCAATATTTTTTCGACTCATTTTTGATTACAACTATACAAATAATATATACACATTTACATATATAAATGTAGGTGTAACAATATTTAAAACCTAAGAAAACGTAAAATTACATTCCCTAACAATATATAAACAATTAATAAATAATAGGGACGAGATTAGCTTTGTAAGATCAAAACAAGGTTTAGCAAATTTTATAAAGTTTATCTCCATATTACTTATTAATCATCCAATAACAATATAGGTTTGAGTGCGTGAAAAATATTTTAAATTAACAATATATTATACATCTATTTTAATTCTTTGGAATTCATCGGCTATCTTAAATTTCAAACAACCAATTAAAACTGTATCTGAAACGGTCTTCATCAAATAATATTTATTTATCTGAGAACTAAGAGTAAAAATTGGATGTCAAGCGTTGTTAGCTGACAGGTCAGCACAGTTGTCTTGCAAGCAAGCAGTTGGTTGCAGACGGTGGTTACGGATTCGCCTCCCGGCCGATGCTATGACATATGGTAAAAAAATGGACTTTTTTCCAAATTAAACAAACACTAGTTTCAATAAATAGAATGAGGCACAAACAGAAACAATATTAAGAATAAAAGATTTAAACCAGTACTTTCCAATTGTTCCACTTTCTTATATATATATATATATCATTTTTAACTATTATCGATAGACTGCAGGATGATTTTTTAAAATTCAATCCATCTTCTTCGGTCTCTATCATCTCTTCAAACCTCACCCTAGCACACTTCTTTATTTCATCCATCTCACATGTTGTCTCTTTCTAGTCTTTTACAATCTGTTGAAATCCACTTTATTATTTCAGCTATCCATCTATTATCATCTCTTCTATCAATATATCCACTCCAAATCCACTTCAATCTCTTAATTCTTTCAATGATGTCAGTAACACTTGTTTGTTCTCTCACCCATGTAGCTTGTTTTCAATCACTTCTTCTTTTTCTTAACATAATCTCTACATACTTTATTAAGTATATATATATATATATTTGTTACTCCTAATATTCATCTCTCCATACTTTGCTTAGTATATATATATATATATGTAATAAATAAAGTTTGATATCTATATATATGTAATAAATAAAGTTTGATAACTGTATCCATTTCACAATATATGTAATATACAAATCAATATATATATATATCAAAATACAGTACAATTTATATAAATTATATTCTTTTAGAAGTACTTTCGACTATACACTTTAGAAATCAACACTATAATAAAATTACAAATAAAAATATCAAAATGAAATGGATTTCAATGCCATTTATATCAGATGAGCAGGTCAAGTTTATTAGGAAAATTTATAATGGTTTGTGTCATATTGCTTTTTTCTCTACAAATAACATAAATAGATTGCTTAATAATTCTAAAATTCAAAATTCAAAGTTTAATCAAAATTCTATTATATATAGATTGATATGTGGATGCGGCGTACAATACATTGGTGAATCTAAGTGTACATTTGAGAAGAGAATAAAAGAACATATGCTTTTATATAATAGAATTCAAAAAGAGAATCAATATGGAACAGATGTAAATAAACCTTCATCATCTGTTATATTTGATCATAATAAATCTTGTCAATATGGATTTAAATTTGATTATAAAAATATGAAAATTATTCAAATTGAACGTTGTCATAATAAACGTAAAATAAAAGAGGCTATGTTGATTTCAAGAAATTGTCAAATGTTAATGAATCGCCAGTCATCAAATGTTAAGATAACAGAATTGTGGGAAATCTGAATTGAACTATGGGTATTGTTAAGGGTTGTCTCGTTTTGATTATTCAACATTATATAGTTGATAAAGACTACAAAGTGTATAGTCGAAAGTACTTCTAAAAGAATATAATTTATATAAATTGTACTGTATTTTGATATATATATATTGATTTGTATATCATATATATATATATATATATATATATATATATATATATATATATATATATTGTAACCCTTTGGTTTATTCCATCTATAAACCAAATATAATAAAATGAAGTAATTGGGAAAAAAATTTTTTTTTTGCTATAAGAAGCATTAAGTTTTATTTGAGAAAGTAATGGCTATATAGCTCACAAGTAACATATATAGAGACAGTTTGTGTTTGTATGGAATGTCTATTACTAAAGAGTTGATGAGAAGTAAGGTTGAATCGATTGTCAGTAGCTTTAGTTAACGGTTTCTTTCTAGAGAATAAGTTTGGAGTTATAGGAGATTGTGGTAAATATTTGTGTTTATGATTATCAGAATTATAATTGATTTTCTGCTTGTAATTATAAGAAATTATGAGGGATATTTGTGTTCATATAATCTGGATAATCAGTTTTCTCTTCGATGGTCTGCATATGTGTGTGTGTGATACAGATATATGGGTTTGGTTTCCTTTTTTTCTTTCCTTTAAAGAAACTGACATAATATTTTTTTTTAATTATTAAAAATGTAAATCTAAGTAAGAAATTATTTAGATTCAGTGAATGTAACCTTTGTTTGACAAAAAAATTGTTAGTAGGCTTAATTTTTTAATTAGAGTTTCCTTGACTAAATTTCATAAATTGGTCATCAATATGTTAATTAAAGAGATCTGGTTTAAAATCAGACAAAGTTATTAGGAAAGTAACACTTTAGAAAGATCAATGTGTTAATTAAGGAGATCTGGTTTGAGATCAGACAAAGTTATTGGGAAAGTGACATTTTTTTTAGAAAGAGTTATTGTTCATTCTGAGTGGGGATTTTTTTAATTAGACTTAAAGACAACCACTGGGGGGGGGTAACAACTGTTTTCCTTTTTTTTTATCCTATAAAAACTGGGAAGAAAAGAGAAGAGGGAAGAAACTTTTGCTGATTGAGAACTGAGCTAACTAACTAAAAATTAATATCTCTAAAGGTTTTTTTTTCATCCAAGTTTTTAATTTTCTTTCTCAGAATTTGATAATGAAGTTAAGTTGTATAGTAGACCAAAATATGAATTTCTAATTCTTCTAAAAATGGTGCATATCTCTTTTTCTCAAAATTAATTATGAAGAAGTCAACTTTTGATAAGATATTTTCTGTTGAATGTCACAATTCATCCAGTCTGCTTATAAAATTTCCTGCAAGGAGAGAATTGTCAAATTTCTTTTATCAAATTAAAACACCAATTCAGATTATAATAATTATATGGATCTTCAAAATTCATTTAAAGAACTACAACAATCTTCTGTGTAATGTTTTGAAAACAGTTAATTCATGTTAGGCATCAGAAACTGTTTATTACCTATAAGTTGAACCTTTAAATGGAAAAGAAGAAGAAAAGGGAACAAAGTGAATTCAAACCCAGGAAGAACTCAACTGGAAGGTAACCAACAGAACTTTTTAAAAAATTTATTAACTATCCTACATCTACATTTTGATTTAAAATAACTATCTACAAATTTGATTTAAAATAACTATCTACAATTTTGATTTAAATAACTTGATTCAAATGACTATCTGTGCGTTCTATACACATTTAATTAAAATAACTGTCTGATGTGCCATTATATAGCTATCTCAAGTGAAATGAACTAAATATATTGATTAATGGACAGTGGAAGGAAAAGAAGTTTAAAGAGACTATCTGTAATGTTGATATTTATTCTTTATTTTATTTCGTTTATATAATATGTCATTTATTTATTTTTAATTATTATTATATTTCATTTTGTTTATATGCTATGTCACACCCTGATCACTAGATTATTTAATTTAATATTTTGTTTCGGTTTAAAATGTGTCAAGGAAAGAAAAGAAAATGATTTTGATACCATTTAAGTATAGATGCTCACGTAAATTTAGACTTAAAAGTAAAGAGAGAAATGATATAAATATTTTATTATTCTTAACAAAATTTTAATTTGTGCTTAATAGTAGATGTGAAGAATGAGAGGATGGTCAAAAAACCCATTATTATTCTGTGAGTGTTGATCTGTTATTGATATAGATATTGGGTATGTTGTTGGCTTGACTGGTTAAAATTGAAATAATTCATATATGTATTGATTTGGGATCTGGTTAGTCTTGTCATTTATCTAGGCTGGAATCGATGTATGTGTGGGCATATTTAAAGCTATAAATGCTTGTCATTACTAATGTAAAGTAATCATACCACCCAATAGATGGGAAATAGCGGTCTCCTAATTTAGATACCATGGCAGTTGGAGGACTAAGTTTCTCTCCATTTATTTGTTAAGATAGGGAATTATTAGTAAAGTTACTGTTTAAGTATAGAAAATGTTGCAAGCCAATATAGGGAATAGGTGTCTAAGAGAAGCTCTTTACACAATTCTGGATCTTAGGAAAGATCTCTCCCTGGCTCTAGCAAATAGTTTAAGTTTGAAGTTGATGTTGTTGTTTTTATTTCCCTTATCAAGATGTGGCTGTGTGCACGTTATAGACACTGCATGGTGATGTGTAATATGAAGACAGTTTTCTTACATGGGACAGAACAACGTTGCCCGGAAAGGATAAGGATTCAGTCAGATATATATGTATGATGAAGAGTGACAAAGATTTTAATTAATAACCTAACCGATCTGTATTGATTTTTTTGAATGATGGTAGATTGAGGTCGTCAAGCTGAGTGGACATACTGAACTAAGTAAGATATATACAGTCAATACGTAAAGATCTGACAAGCATGAATGTAACAGTGTGGGTTTTGAATTTAAACCCGTTTGCAAAATTAGTAGGGTAATTTTGTGACATATAATCCTTCTTCATTGGCTATGTGAAAATTATTGCTTGAAAAATGACTTAGAAATGTAAGATTATTTCACATCGTTAGTTAAAATAAGTGAAGCTAATATATTATTTTGGAATAGTCCAATTGTCAATGTTTACAATAAAAGGAGGGGGAAGTAGAAATTTGTAGGTTTTCTTCTCTTTCAAGATAAGTTTTCTTAAAGCTAAAAATATACGGAATTCTGTTTCTAGCGTTTGTATTTATTATTATTATTAATTATTTATTTAATAAATGAATGGGTCAAAACAAGAAGTGAGTCATCCAAGAAATTAGTTAACTCAAACATGTATTTGAATAATAGTCCTGAATAGATCAGAAGCATATATTTGTGTAACAATATTATAATTTAGTGTGTTTTTGTTTAATCTTTATCATTATTATTTCATGTAATAAAGTTTTATTATTGTTATAAGATTATATTGTGTTTTGGTGTTTCAAATATCTCCAGAATCTATATATCCAGCACCTATATTTAAGGTAATATTAGTTTATATTTAAATTTAATTATTTATTTTATAATGATGCTTTATTTCCAAGATCGATTTGCAGTAGTCATTATCATATTGTTTCCATATTCGATTCACATAGTTAATTTGATATTAATAATTTATTTCGGTGATTGATTTACAGTATTAATTTTGTCTTGAATATTTCTATATTCGATTAATATAATTCATTTTATATAAGTCATTTTATAGACTTCATTTTCACATAATTTATTGTTATGATTAATTTGCCTAATCTAACTTATGATTATTTCCGTAATTTGATTTCATAAGTAAATTTTGTTTGATTTATGTGATTGATGTCCATGGTTTACTTCCCTAGTTTACTTTAGCAAAGTAAAATTACTAAGGTTATTAATTAAAAATAAATTAGAAATAACAGAATAAAATGACAGGGAATAGTTGAGTTAAGTTTAACAAATTTAACCTTTCGATTCATTGTAATGTTGTAAATATTGGGAGCAGACATACAATCCCTTTCCTGCTCTTGGTGTTTAGAGTGATTCCCACTATTAAACTCGTATTAAAACTTACTTAGAATACATGGGATCATATCCATTACAGTGTAATCGCTTATATGGGCACCTCTTGACAGATCTAGACCTTGAGAAAAAGCAGTTCGATTATTGATCTAAGAGCTAGTTTGGTAGTCAAGTAGCTTATTATAACAACATTATCATACTATAATAAATTATTCTACTATTGTGAAAATAGGGATCATGAATTGATAGTTGATCTAAAGATATATGTGTGTTAGAGAAATAAGATTAGAGATTCTCAGATCAGAGAACATAACACAGACATTCCGTGTTATATAATTGTGGCTATTGAAAGTGATAGATGCTGAGAACGAAAAATAAAGTAATGGGATTAAATGGGGAGGATTTATTTGTGATAAATTTTATCTAGTACTAAATTAAATAATGATTTTATATTATGAACATAGATTATGAGTTCTCTGCATTAATTACTGAGTTATTTCCAGTCAGATATAAATGAGAACTGTATACAATATTTTGTAGTACCACTCGAGATCAGATATTTGTAATAAAGTTGTGGAAGAAAGTTGTCTCATTATTATAAATTTTATCATAAATTTATCATGAAATATTTGCATGACTAAAGCTAGGTTTGAAATTGAGACCACATAGATTGAATAGTTTTATCAATATTATTATTATCATTATTATTTTGAGAGACAATTTAATTACTTTCTCCAGTATTTTCTATAGTCCTAAATTGATTCTAAATTGACTAGTGATGATGATCTCTAGTGGGCATTACAATTTATAGCTGCAATTTGGCGGCCCCGATATATATTTGATCCTAAAGTATAAAATTCAACTGACTAGCTATTTGAAATAAATGAGAGTTTATTGAGGTTGAATAAGTAAAAGAGTGCGCAGAGAAAGTTGAGGTGACAATATATATATATATATATATATATATATTATGGGAAAAAAACTATTATTCACATGTGTCTAGAATTGGCACAGAATTTTTCCCATCAATAATTGTTTTAAAACCATAAATGATACAACAAACCTTACTATTTACTAACCTAACTCAGACATGATCAGTAATTCTTAGTTTATTTTAAAAATAAGTGTTACTGACACATGTACTGCCTGTGTTTTTAAAAGCAATATTGTTGGGTGAGAGTGTGTACCAATTCTAGCTTATGTGTAAAAAGTAGTTCCTTCCACAATATTATAGATATATAAATTAGTATGATTGAGCAACACATATAGTGAAAAATGAGAAATTTCCTGTGATATATAAACCCAATTTGTACATGTGATATGGCAAATTAAAAATCAGATTAATAACAAGTTCAAACCCTAATACAGACACAGTCAGTAGTTATTAGTTTAGTTAAATAATAAGTTTTAACTATAGGTTGACTGATAGTTCAATAGTATGCATTTTTTCTTTGCATAGACATTATAAATTAAAATTAATAGTTTGGAAAAAATCTGAAATTGTCAATTTGTACAAATCTCATAGAAAATTTGAATATAAAAGCAAGCTGACAATGCTTGGTAGAACTGAAAGCACTACTGATTGGTAGATAATTTGATTTCTGATGGATTTAGAAAAAAAAGAAAACTTCTTATCAAATGTTTCAGTATAGATGAGGATATAAAAATTAAAATTTCTCCAAGAGAATGCTTTTCATTATCCTATATTTTATTGTTGATCTAAAATTCATAAACCTGAAGTAACATTATACCTATTGTGTGTGCTATATGTTCTACCATGCTTTCTTTGGATTTATATTTAACCAATTTTTACAACAGTCAGAAGACAACATTTCATCTAAAATTAAAAATTCAACTCAATTTTTTTCTATTATTAAGGACTCAAATCTTGCTAAAAGTGGTTTATTGATCAATTTCAATGGTACCTCTATGTTTACCAATATTCCTGCCAAAGAAGCATTATCTATAGTAACATGATTTTCTTATTCCATTAGCAAAACATTTCCTTGAAAATATATTTGTATTCATGATTTTCAAAAGTATAAGCAAATGAAAGGATATTTTATGGCTTCTCCACTGTCCTGTTTAATTTCTGGCTGTTCCTGAATAATTTTGAAAATCAACCATTAAATGTAGCTAGTAAGACATCTTCTATTTATATATGTGAATGACACTTTTGTTACATGGATTCATAGTAGTGATGCCTTGAATAATTTCTTTAATGGATGATATCCTAATATTAACTTTCTTGTGAAAGTTGTAAATAATAAACCACTTTCTTTTCTAAATGTTTTAATTACAAGAAAATCTGATGATTCTTTATTAATAATATGTTTATAGAAAATCCACCCATACAAACAGATATCATAATTTTAATACTCATCAAAATAATGCTCATATATTTTTTGTGGCTAAATTATTTTAAGAGATAGCTTGTCTGATAAAGACCATGTTACTCAAGACATAGAACTAACTAAATGTATTCTAATTTCTAATGGTTGCAATAAAAACATAATATAAAAAGCTTCACATAACACTAATACTAAAATGAATAAAATATGATAAAATTTTGAACATAAGTAATTGTAAAGGTTTACTTATTATTACCAGCTGGTAATATCTTTTTTCAGCAGCACACATCTTGTTTTTTCCTTTCAAAATATATGTGACTTATAAAATATAATATACTTTTTCATTAATTCCAATCAAAAAATATCATCAAAATATATACACTCTCCTTTTTACTTACCAAAAACTTTATTTTTTCCATCATATATATATATATATATATATATATACTTGTTTCCCACATCCACTTTATTTGTAGTCGTTTTCAAGGATCTTCAAAATACATATTTAAATCTTTATGATTATCAATATAATTAAAAATAAAATAAAAACATAAAGAGGCATCTATCTTTATCATAAAAACAATAACATTTTCCTTTGTCAATGCATCTTTTTTACATATACTACATTGTATATACACTACACTTACTTGCTTCTTTTTTTCCCAAACTTTTCCCCGTTTTTATCTATACATTTGTTCTTTTTTAAACAAATCACAATTTTTTTCTTTATTTTTTATACCTCTTAACACAATATCTTTTTCTGAATAGAATAAATTATATATATATATTTTAAGTAAAGAATAAATTTGTAGGTAAAGGTATTGTTTTAAAGTAATTACTTAAGAGTTACAAAAGAGAAAGGTGAAAAATATTTGTGGTTTGTTTAAACAAAGAAATATAAAGATAAAAAAAGTGAAAAAAATTTAGGGAAAAAGAAGCAAGTAAGTTTAGTGTATATATAAGATGCATTTTTATGTTTTTTTTTATAATTTTACTATTAATTGTATTGATAATTATAAAGATGTAAATATGTATTTTGTAAGTCCTTGAAAATGATTACAAATAAGGTGGTCGAAACGTTGGATGTGGTAAATAAGTAAATGTACATATATAGTCATGGAAAAAATAAAGTTGCCAGAAAGAAAAAAAGAGAGTGTATAACATTATATTTAGTAGAGTTCTTTAAACTTATATTAAAACAATGACTAATAAGATTAATAAAAGACTATCTAGTTCCAATATTAAGACTATCTTTTCCACTAACAAGAAAATTGCTATTTTTTCCATAAACATAAAGACTCTATACTCACAGTGCTCAAGAAGCTATGTATGTCAATCCAATCAAAAGTTATATGCATCAGCTTATACTTCACACTTTTGAGAAATTGATCACACTCCTGCTTTTAATAATGCTAAAGTAATTGCTAATTTGGATACCCATGATTTAAGAATCATGAGTGAGTCCATTGAAATATTAAAAATGTTCTGGTGGTTTAGAAAAATTTGATGAAGTACACCTGAGTCTCGTTTTATGCGGATTATTTTAATGCGATTTTGAAGTTGTGTGATTCATGTTTTTTCTTAATATCTTTCATATTCTACTATATTTATTAGATATCAAGAAATTTTAATTATTAATAACTTATTTTGACTTGAAATACTTTTTTTTTTTCAAAAATATAACCTTATATTAGCAGATAACGTGAATATGGCCTGAAGCTGTATGTAAATAACCTATTTATACTAATGAGTAAATACTAATAATAGATTTATATTTACATATAAAAATATTGCAATAAATATTCAAAAATTTTAAACTTTTAAAATGTATTTTGTTAATTATAACAGAAATAAATAATTTTTTAGATTTTTAAAATAAATAATAAGAAAGATTTTATTGATTTTATAAACTGAAAATAATCTTTTTAATGATAATCTATAATCTTTTTGTTTTGATTACAATCTCATTTTTTTTTAATATAGAAACAAAAAACTATTAACACAATTCAAGACTGAAAGTGGCGCTAGTTGTATGTCACATGATGAATCTGATTTCTTAACATTTCACAAATGAACTCATATTGTCAAATAGCCAAATAACCGCTAATGATTAAAATATGTATGAAAAATGTAAAATTAAACACTGTAGTTAATAAAAAAAGCAAAAAAAAGTTTGTCTTGTATTATTTTTTTTCAAATATTTGAAATTTTTTGTTAGTCATACTTTATTTCCTTATTTTTTTAATGTGAATTTTAAAGTAATTTTTCTTTCTTGCTTTGCTTTTATGCGATTTCTGAAAATTACAACCCCTATCCCCATTTTTCAAGGTAAGTTAAGTCTATTTTTGTGCGATTTCTTTTGTACGCGTTTTCTGAGGAACCTATCTACCACATAAAATGAGACCCAGGTGTACAATGTATTCTAGCCATGTGGAGACTCTTTATTTTATCTTTTTTTCTAAAATCAACTTAAAATCAATTAATTGTAAAACTGAAAGAAATATTTTTAAATTCACCTATTCTGTATAATCAACCATCAAATACATATAAGAATGATTGTTCTTTGTTTCACGCACAATCTCTATCTCCTTATTTCTTCAAAACTAACAGTTATTTATTTAGACCTTAACCTTGAGAGTAACTAATGATATGCTGTCGAAACATCAGGAATGTAATCATAATAATACAAAGTTTAATCCCTCCAAAATTATATTTACATCATATAATAGAGAAAATATTAAATAACAATTGTATATGTATATTAAATTTAAAGCATAGAATATATATATATAAGTACATCATCCATATATTTTTAAATGTCATAATTTCCAGCCAACATCTCACACATAATACAATCTTCAATTTCTACAATTATTAAACTGTTAAAACTGACATTTCCTTTGATATTTGAACATTGTTAAAACTGGGATTCTGTCCTGATCCTGTGAATAATTAAAGTGATTTCAGTCTATTTATTCCATACATAAATTAAAATAATAAAAAAAAAAACAGGCAAAACTCTCCATACAATAATACCACTCAGTTCCAACCAGAGTAATCAAATAAAAATATTTTATCCACTAATTTGAAAACATCAATAAGCAAACCTATAATACCAACAAAGCTAAAGGATTGTTGTTATTCTATCTTATCATACTTGGTTGATATTTATACAGCAAAGTGGAAGGTGCAGTTACTTCTGTTTGCTATATATCAATATATATTTAAAGAGAAAGTGTGGCTAAAGTAATATAGCTGTGGGGAGTTAAAATATTATATATCAATGCCAATCAAAATATTAAAAGCCAATGGTGTATCTCATCGTTTATTTAAACCATCTGTTAAGCAAAGAAAACAATGCTAATTAATGCCCAAAATTTTAGAGTATGTCCAATTAAACACATAATAAACAATTAAAATGTATCAGACTTTCTTAATATTTTGCTGTTAGCAATTAGACATACAGCTATTTTTTAGAACAATCTTACTTGTTTTTTTTCTAGGTAAAGAAGAACAGAATTACGTGGAAGAATATAATTAGATATTTTGTGTTACCAAATATATTGTCTAACACTTGCTCATGGTCTTGATTAATGTTTACTCTACTAAATGGCTTAACAATTAAGTTCTCACATTCAATATAAAACCACAAGTGAGTATTTATATGCTTGCTTTATTGCATTCTTAATATTATTTACAAAACCAAATTTAGATGAAAGAGATATAAATCCTACATTAAAATTTTTAAAAGCATTTATTTCCCAATTATAAGAATAATTTATGTATGTAAAATAATTTAATTAGATAATTACTAGAGTAGATTCAATCTGAAATCCTAACAGATGATATGAAGTCCCTTTCATTGTCATATTAATCAATGTTGTTTTGTTGAATATGAGAAAACTCTGGATTCAAGTCACATGATAGAGACAATGAAAATAGTGAACATCTTATCTTTGTTTCTAAATAAAAACATATAGGCCAATCATAAGGATCTTAGATTGGAGGTGTGAATATTTTATATTATTCAGTTTATTTTCATTTTTTATTACATGTATTAACACTCCTAAAATTTTAATATTTCACTTATGTGTATAATTGCATTCAGATACACAGATAAGATGCCACTTTTATCTTTTCAAAGTCTCTGTCATGTGGTTTGTATAGAGTTTTCTTATATTCAACACAAGAATATTGATTAATATGACAGAACAGTGCATGTATAGTGGTAAATTGCAGCCTATTTAGATTGTAAGGTAACTAAATATAGTTTGACGTTATGATAAAATGTCTCCAAATATCTATATAACAAAATATTTCAACTAACTTTTAATGAAGTTTCTATTCTGCTTGAGTATAACCGATTATGGAAATTGTTTCCTTGAAATATGGCCTGTCTCTGCCACTTTCGATGTTCATTTTTTTATGAACTTCCAAGCAATAAAGCACTAAATATATTTCTTTAGATTTTTTATATAATTATCAACATTTTTCTGTTGATTCTGTTCAAATTTACATAAATTATGAACAACTGAGTAATCAGTGTATTTGTGGATAGTTTGGATTTTAGTTTGATAATTTCAGAAAGTAAAGTGAAAATGAGCACGCGTTGGAATTTTATTTAGCGAACATTATTTTATTATTTTCTAACAGATTAGTGCCTTCAACATCTAAATAAAAGGGGAGAATAATACCTCTTGATGTTCTTACTTATAGTTGAACGTAATTTAAAAAATTATATAAAGCTTAATTTTATTAAAAAAATCATTACTTGATGTTAGATGATGAAAATAGTCCAATATATAAATACACTTAAAATTCAATCATCCCAAACATTAGGAAAACATTCATATATAATTATATTTGTGTCTATATTTGCTGCAAAAAAAAACATGCAATACTAAATGGCAAATAGGGTAGTAGTGTTTTTATTTGTTAAGTATAATTAAAAATAAATAGGTATTACGGCTCAAAAAACACCTATTGTACTGTCAGCAGTAAGTTAAGGCTTAAACATTATACTGATGTGCTTTTTGAGAAAAACAGCGCCATCATACTGTAGAGCAGGGGTCCCCAACCCTATGCCCGCAGGCAGTACCACGCAGACCATTTTATGTGTGCCCGCCGATATTCAAACACGATAAAAATTATTTATCTGATATAAATAAATTTAATTTCTAAATTTTTTTATAAATTATTGTATTATATGGTAATCAAATTGTAGGGCATATTATACTTTTACAGCGTAAAAATATAAACGTTAATTATATGTTAAAATTGTATTTTTGAAATAAATATTTTTTTTGTACATTATGTGTATTATTAACAATATCCAACTATAAATTTACATTGAAAAACTAAATGGTGCCTGCCACCTGGCCGGAAATATAGAATGTGCTCTTAGGTGCAAAAAGGTTGGGGACCCCTACTGTAGAGTTTAATATTCATACTATTACCAGTGGTTTTATTTATTAAGTATTATTAAAAATAAAGAAGTATTACATATATTTTCAGGTACAAAGATATGCAAATTTTGATCTAATTTTTAACACTCAACTTCCATTCATTAATTTGTTCATTACAAAGATAATAGATTTTAAATACATTTTTAATTGCTATATTAATTGATGTAAAATTATATTAAATGTTTTCAAATTCGTGAGAATTCAGAAGACAAATTTCATGTTTTGTTTTTTTTTTTTTTTTTTTTTTTCACATGTCAAATGCATTGATCTGGAAGCGGAACCGGGCCAGCTGCTTGGAAGGCACCTATGCTAACCTCTAGGCCACCAACGCTTGACTTCATGTTTGTAACGGTTATACACATTACTACATAAACTAAAGTATATTATAAATTTCCATGAATAATTATTTTAACTAGGTTGTTTTATGCATCTGTTCACTTTGATCCTTTTATATAGAGAGAATAAGAAACAAACTAAATTCAAATACTTGGTTTAATTTTTTAAAAAATAGAAATTATTAGATAAGTCCTATTAACTTTATTTATTCAGACTTTTTTTTTTTTTTTATAGACATTTTTAAAAAAATGTTCTGGTCTAAGAAAGATAAGATAAAGAATATATTTGATTATTATTTTCGACCAATTGCAAAATAATAATTAAATTTAATAATAAAAGGAACATTTTCATAATAGCATACATGTCATTATAATATGTATATATCAATACACATTAAGAATATTGGGGAAAATAATTTGTATCTTGATATAGATATTTTTATTTAGTTAGTTACAAAATTCTATTAATAATATCCAAATACACAATTAAATAAAATAGATATATTTTATATATCATTTTTCAAATTTATCGGTTTCGTTCACTCCACACTTTCGTAAAAATGCTTGATGATATTCTCGAACCCATTTATTGGCCACTAAAAATAAACATAATATAATTAATTATTTGTAAACAATACGAAAAAAAATGAAGATTACAAAACTGTAATTATTACATACATACATAACAAAAAATAGAAAAATAAGTACATCAAATGCTTCAAAACTAAACAATCCTATTCTTAAAAATGCATATAAAATACTTAAATGTATACCCTTACAATGCTGTTTAGTTTGCTTTTATTTAATATTGTTTCAGTGTAAAACTTAACACTGTGAAAAAGATATATATATATTGTTAAACAAAAATTTAAAATAAGACTCCAATATTAAATATCAAAATCGTATATAATACTTTAACTATATTTGTAATACATATGCTATTGAATAATATATATTCACTTACAAAGCTTTTTTTTTTTGCAGTTGATCCTGATTTGGAACTAATTTTAAACTATATGGTTCATATATAAATTTTTACTTTTATTCTGAGCTTTTAACGTATGCTCTCATATCGCGGGATTACTATCGTTTTGTGTATAATATTTTTTGTATTTCTTTCAATTTTGGCAATGTAAAAGAAAATTGATTGCATATTAGTGAGACTTACACTTTTTTTTAAAATTTGATCAATTCTTCTTTATTAAATATTACTTTCATCTAAAGAAAACTTTTATTTTCCATTAATTTATTCAACAGAAATATTTTTTTTGTAAAAACTTTATCTGATATCTGCAACAAAGATTTACTTTTTCTTAAAATTAAATCTCAACTTTCCATAACTAGTTATTTTAAAGTAATATGTGCAATACATAAAACGTCACATATGGCTTTATTACTCGAGTGCCAAACCTGTAAGCCCAAGAATCGATCCTGTTTCCTGTCTTCATCCGAATCAAGTATGACTCTTTACGAACTACACCAATCGCACGGTGTGCAATGCATTAATTAATATTAAACTTTTTGAATACATTCAATTTGTTGGATAAATGGAATTTTTCTCGATTTGAAGATTATATGCACTTAATAAATAATACCCTGTTCTGAATATTCTGTTTTATTTTCATGTTTGTCATTTTATATTTCTAGTGACATTTTCTCCAACTTATATCATTTTTTTTTTTTTTTTACAATACATCAGTTTAGTCGCATTAAATTTGATTTGGAATTTGCTTTCTTCCTTTACAAAACCATGTTGCTCTTTATAATATTATATAATTAATATTTAATTTTCAACCAGAAGCCTATCTAATGACTATCTATAGAAACATAATTATTGTTTACTATTCTGTATACTAAAAATTTAACTCGGAAAACCAAATTGATAGCATGGTGGATTGGTTGGGTTTGATGTAGTAATTATTAATGAAGTACTAATTATTTAAATTAGCTATTTAAATATTCCACTTTCTTGAAAATTGGATTCTGCTTTTTTAAAAAAAAAAAATAGCAGCTTTTGGAAATCAAAGTCTATGTATCACAAATCATCTTTGTAACTTTGTCGTTTGAACATCTTAAGAACACACACACACAAATTATTTTAGTCAGCAATTAAATTAGCTTATATATCAATGAATGCATAAGATTAAATGAAACTAAAAATGATAAATAAATACAAATCCATTGTAGAAAGTTCAATAGGACTGCCTGTAATTATCAACACAAAGTAGAAACCCTCTTATCTAATAGGTTGCAAATTATTAAGTGCATTAATTCTATACACTGAATTCTATTTTTTCATGTATTTGTAGTTTGATATTAAATGGAAAATAAGCAATTACATTCATATAAACAGAAATAACTTCAGTTTTTAATGCTGCCAGGAAACTATCAATTACTATAAATTGACAATCCTCATGAGGCCAAATAAGTATTCTTCATTCTCACACCTACAAAAATGGCTTCATCAGTGTAAATCTTTATAAGAACTTGGGTTTGAAGTAGAGAATAATATCCCTTTATTTCAATTAAATCCAACAAAAATTCTATGATATATTAATGAAGAAAACTTTTTAACCTCGAAATTGTTAATTAATAGTAATCAGTAGTTCCCTCACAATATTTAAAGATGAAGTTATCTCTGTTTACATGGATATAATCTCTTAATTTTTATTCTTTACTAATTCCATGACTTTTTTTAAATACAAGTCAAATTTAAACAAGCTTATATCTTAATAGTAATTAAAAAAGTTATTTTATGTTCTGTATACAAATCACATTTAATAAAGAATATGTTAGCAAAAATTGGTGTTTCCATTTAGAATAGTTATGAAATCAATACAATTAACAATTTTTCATCTATTAGATAAGATAATTTCATTTTATCAAAGTTATCATCATTTAAACATTGTGTTCCTAAATACATGTAATACTATTGACATTTTCTATAGTTGGGTTTATATCCATTTAAAGATACATATGTATGGATAACTTATTTTTATGGAAAGATGATATTAAATAAAGGCACAAAAAATTAGATTAAAATGCTTCAGAAGAATCCTAATAAAATACAATAGCAAGTCATAAGCTTAATTCATGCTTCTTTTCAAATTTTTGGATATGTTACTATCTGTGCTGACCTCTCGACCACCAATGCTTACATTTTCGTTTACCATTGTCAAACTTTCTCCACTCACAATTTTGATGCCATCCATTTCAGATAAATAGAATAATGACTATTACTAATCATTATCGAAACTAGAGCACATATATAAACTTTAAACCTCAGTTAAAGATTAATATATCTGATTTTTTATTTATTTTATTTTAATAGTCATTATTGTATTTATCTGAAATGGATGGCATCAATGTTGTGAATAGAGGAAGTATGACAATGATAAATGAAAATGTGACATTTTAATCTAGATAAATACTTTTCATATAATAAAGATGTATATGAGAGATAGTGACCTGGGCCAACTGATGAATGCTGATTCAGCATCAAATGCATCTTGGGGTCATTTGCATTTTATTATATCTTTATTTAAGTGAATTTAAAAAGAATGTGGCAGTATGGAAGTATTTATTACATCTATTTCATTATTGTAATTATGCTTAAAAACTTGTGGATACAACAAAAACAAAGCACTCTTTTACTTTTTGTGTATTTTTAGCATCTAGCAAAATAGTGGAAAACAAGAAAATAGTTATTAATCGTCATATTTTGTTATATAATGAAAATTTTAATAACTCTTTCACCAATGAGTTTGCAGGGTTTTATTTTATTTACATCACAGGAATTTAATTTTTATTTTTCTAAATTAAATTTGTGATTAGAAAATATAGAAACAACTAAGGCAATGATTAATTACATTTTATTTAATTATAATTATAATAATAAGTTTACTTTGTTAAATTGAGTGGAATTGTTCGACTTAATACACCTCTTGGGGCACAAATACCTTTGAAGTTTTTAATTATGCTAGTATAAAAATAAAATATGTATTCAAAATGATTAAAATATAAAATTTTAATATGGTTTTGCAAAGATGATTTTGTTTTCAGTTAGAAATTGAATAAAAATATAAACATTACAATTACCCCATTTATTGCCACTTAACACTGGACAAGCTGCATGTAGAGTTAAATTATCGACCTCTCCATTTTTATGAAGATTGTACCAGAAAACAGCAGATCCCTAAAATTATATATATATATATAATGACAGATGTGTGATAGTTTGTAATTACTTAAAAAATGTAAAAATCAAATTTATTAATTTTTTACATCTAATAAATATGCTAATGATAACTGTGTACTATCCAAAAGAAATAATTAACACTTAATAATTGTTTTTAATTTTTTTAATAATTGAAGAATTTTTGGTGAGAAAGAATATATATATAATAAAATAATGAGCATGCTAATAGCTCTAACAAGATTTATTGATAATTGCAGCAAGAGAAGCATTTAAAATCTCTATTTAGAAACTACCTCCATTCTCAAATCAGTTTTAAGCTATCGGCTATCCTCAGTGAGGTGCTAGGATATTTCAGACCCTAGATCTAAAATATCAACTCAGGGTGAGCACTTATTTAATGTCTGAAATATCCTAGAGCCTCATTGAGGATAGCCAATAGCTTGAAACCGGTTTCCAGGATGGAATAGTTTCTAGATAGAGATTTTAAATACTTTTTTATCGATAAATCTTGTTAGAACTATTAGCATGCTTATTATTTTAGTTTATAATTACAAGCTTATCAAATTAAGTCACATGATATATGATTTGATTTTAGTTAGTACATGTTTATAAATAGATCACAAATAGTGTTTTTTTTTTCTTCAAGTATATTTACCCTTTGACGATTACAAAAATAGATATAAATGACAATTGTACTAAGTCATAAAGTGTAATTAATTAACAATGGAGTTGTGCAATAATAAATGAATATGTTTATTTCTTAGAAAATGATATTCACATTTATAATAAGTATCTTATAATGTTGACCTATGAAAAAGTAATATTATTATTGTTTATCACATACTAAGAATTCATATATATTATACTACTAATCAATTCTTTATTTTTAGATTTACCAAAAACAACCAAAAAAAAAATATATTGACTCATTGTAATTAGTGGACACTTAAAAGCTGAAAGATAAAAATCTTAAAGAGATGAATAAAAAGTCTGTGCAAGAGTTTGGTGTTATGAATGTTATTAATTTGTTAGTTATGAGCACAAGTAATGATAAATAATTTTGTAACTTGGAAAAAATAATGTTACTGGTTGAGTTAAATATTATAAAACTTCTCCTGGACCTAATATCATTCCTTCATCTCTGAGATGAATTTTTAAAAATCAGTGAAATAAATAAAAGGAGGGGGTAATGTGATGAAGAAATAAATTATTGTATTGAAAAAAGGATGTGTCAATATTTTTAATATATATTTGAAAAATCATATTCCTTGATTTATAAGACGAATGGCTTAATTTTAGTTCTATTGTTATTCAACTATGTCTTTGTAAGGTCTAACTCAGTGGTGGAGCATAGTTTCTGGAATACTAGTCCTTGGTTCGATTATGGTGCTGGTACTTCTGCCGCTAGAATTTTTCAGGAATTCTCGATCAATAAAAACAATCGATTACTTATTAAACTCTACAAATATTTATGTAAAACTGTCCTTGTGAAAAGGGTTAAAATTTGTTAAAATGTTTATCAAATTAAATTTTCAGGAAGTTTAATTTTTTTTATAAGTTTATTAAAAATTATGTCTTGAAATTTTAAATTTAATGCTATTTATATTATTAATTATTAGTTGTATATTTCCTCTATCATTTTCTAAAAATATAAGAAGGAAAAGTCAAAACCTAATTATACTCTGAATTTATAAAGTATACGTAAACATGTATAATTTATTAATGCTATTTTAATTATATCGTGGGTAGATATTTTTAAAATTTTAGTGTCTCTTCTAAAACGGTATTTGATAAATATTAAACTAACTACTTACGGTAAATGTGTTACTGCCAATAAATTCAACGTCAGTTCCTGCTCAGAAACCATTTAAATATATAGCAAATCAATTTCTATATAATCCACAATGTTTAATTTGATATTGCAATATGTATTTTAGAAATAATTTAATTACATACTTTTTATAGGAGTTGGATTATATGTTCAGGCTTGTCAATTAATATTAAGATAATTTAACTACGGTTTAGTGAAATTACTAAAATTAATGGATGACAATTTAAACATTACAAATATATTTAAATAAAAATATAGCTAGTATGTTTAACATGATATAAACTGGTCTCTCAAAGAACTAATGGCATATGATTTAGTGATAGTTGTTAAACAAAGGTTTCATTGATTTTTATCAAATGTTTCCATATAAAAAACATATAGATTTTTATAAATTTTATACAGAGTATATATAAAATGCTATTAATATTTGACAAATTCATAATGAGTTTAATTAATCAAATATCTTATGTGTAAATGCTTATTTGAAAAGCAAAAAAAAAAAAAAATTACAAAAGAGTTTTACTGTAAGCTCGCCAAGACAAAAAAGACTTCAGTTAATTTATCACTAAAATTTATATTTGTTATGTTTGGTGTGATCACAATGGAAGCCAAAGCAGATGAAAATATCAAGTTTTTTTATTTAAAAATTTAGATTTATTGATAATAGGTATATACAAAGGTCTTCTATGATAGTTATAGATGTTTATATTGTTATAAATTATCTAAGAGTTTGTATAGATTGAGGCGAGATTTGATATGTTTGTTTAGTCAGATCATAGGTCAAAGAAAAATTAGTGTTTGTTTAGGACGTTTGAATTTATGTTTATACTTTAATGAGATATTTGAGAGTTTCTCTGATCTGTTATACAGTTTACTAATCATTAGGATTTGAGTCATTTTGTAGGTAAGGTATTTTGAACAGCTTCCATGTATGTTTGTGTAAATAATTTGAGGAGAGCATTTTGTCTTTCTTTTGTAGTTTTGAAAGTGTTCCAAGGAAGAAAGAGCTTGCTTCCGGCTGGGGAATGCTAAACTTCAATTTACATCTTGTCACCCAGATAGAATATGTAATGACGATTGCCATTCTAATGGTGGGAAAGTCTCTTTCCTTAATACACTCTTTGATTGATAGAATTTTATAGTAATCAATAATACTATTTTGTGATATTACATTTATAATTGCTTTTAAGAAAATGGTTTGAAATAAATAAGAATATCTATGTTTAAAGATGTAAGTTTTGTATTTTATCAATTAATAATAATAATAATAATAATTCCCATGCATACAAACACATATATATATATACAACATTAATATTTTTATTTGTTTACCTTTTCCGGAGAAATGCCAATTTTTAAACGTGGAAATACCGTTGATCCGCCTTCTTCTACATTATTTAACTAAAATTATTAATATATATATATTAAATAAAAAATATTTAAAATGCTTTTATATCAAAATAAATATTTTATTTAAAAACATTATTTTAACTTTATTAATTACTAAGTCATTTTTTATACTCAGTGTTTACAAAATTTGGAACCACGATCGTAATTTATTTTCTAGGTACTTACGTATTAGCCCGGAGGTGAGATTTCATATATATATTAATACAGCGATAAATGGTAAGTGAAACCAATATTTTGTACATTGTAAAAATTATGCACTTATATATATATATGCAGACGCAAACAAATATGTTAATGAAGACCGAATTAAACATATTTGCAATCTTCTAAAAATAAAAACAATATTTTTTTAAGTGAATATTGAATAATAAACCAACATTTTGACCAACAACTTTTTCCTGATTGCATATTATCAACTATTGACTTTAAAATGTGTAAATAAAGACCAAATTAAACTCATTTCAATTTTCTAAAAACGAAAACAATTTTTAAAATGAATATTACATAATAAACCAACATTTTAACTAACAACTTTCTCCTGATGTGAATATTATCTAATATTCATTTAAAAATTAATTGCTTTCATCTTTAGATGATTGAGAATGTGTTTAATTAATTCTGTCTTTATGCATTTGTTGGTAATAGTATGAAAACTGAACCATCTGATGGTGTTCTTTTTCATAAATGCACGTCAATATGCCATTTTAGCAGCCTAAACCTATGGATGACAATACAAGAGGTGTTTTTTGAGCCATAACAGGTTGCATGAGGGTGAGGTATTCTATGATTATGTAATAAAATACTATGCCCATTGCACTGCGACAGTATTCATCATGTGAGCACTCTTGAACTCTTGCTACAGTCTGATTTGATGGTGGCCATATTTGAAAAAGATGAAACTGCAAAAATTCATTGTTGGAAATTTTTTAGAAAGTGTAGTCGAGTTAGTATTCCATATTAAGAATTGTCATGTCATCACACATGCATCCCTATGCTTTTGAACTGCACACAACTTGAAAAGGTTCTTCTATTCAGCAGAGTTTTTTCCGATTTCACACAAAAATGCCCATTTACACATGAATCCATGCAAGAACTGTCAAATGTCATCTGCAAGTTGTCTGAATTGATCGAATCTGAGTGAATTGCCAGCCGGCCACACAGGTGGATGCACAATATTGTGTTTTCCCAGAAAGAGAAACTCCTGCAAGTGTACCTATGTAGGTCTGTAAGTTATTGGTTAGAAGGCTCCAAAATCCCATTACTTACAGCTTTGAGGCTTCCCTATTATTTTATTTGCATGTTACTTTTGGTTGCTGTTTTTTATGCCCCCATAAATGGTGTTTTTTTTTACTTGTTTTGCTTCACAACTTACCCAAAGTTTCATTTCTTTTTGTTATAAGTATATATGGGTCTTATTTTACGCGGATTATTTTAATGCAATTTTGAAGTTATGCAATTCACGTTTCTTCTTAATATCTTTTGTATTTCACTATATTTACTAGATATCAAGAAATTTAAATTATTAATAACTTATTTTGACTTGGAATACTTTTTTTTCAAAGATATAACATTATATTAGCAGCTAATGTGAATATGGCCTGTAGCTGTATTTAGAATCTTAGCTTCTATGTAAATAATCTTCTTATACTAATGAGTAAATAATAATAATCGATTTATATGTACATACAAAAATATTGCAATAAATATTCAAAAATTTTTAACTTTTAAAACATATTTTGTTAGATATTAACAGAAATAAATATTTTTTTAGATTTTTAAAATAAATAATAATGAAGATTTTATTGATTTTATAAACTGAAAATAATTTTTCTAATAATAATGTATAATCTTTTTGTTTTGATTGTGATCTCATTTTTTAATATAGAAACAGAAAACCATTAACACAGCACAAGACTGAAAGTGGCACTAGTTACACATCACATCATGAATCTGATTTCTTTACTAATTCCCAAACAAACACATATTGTCATATAGCAGTAATGATTAAAGTATGTATGAAAAAATGTAAAATTAAATACTGTAGTTAATAAAAAAGGTAAAAAAAGTTTGTCTTGTACTATTTTTTTTCAAATATTTGAAATTATTTATTAGTCATACTTTATTTCCTTATTTTTTTAATGTGAAATTTAAAGTAATTTTTCCTTGTTGCTTTGCTTTTATGCTGATTTCTGAAAAATTACAGAACCTATCCCCCATTTTTCAAGGTAAGTTAAGTCTATTTTTGTGCAATTTCTTTTGTGCATGTTTTTGAGGAACCTATCTACCACATAAAATGAGACCCAGATGCACTAAACCTACACTCGACCAAAATAAGAATCAGCATCTACCTGATCATTATTTCACTTTTTTAAATTATAATTTAATTCCGGATAGTGTTGTTTGTCTTTTTTTGTCTTTTGATATTTTGGTATTGTTAAATAATAAAAAAAAAACTTATAAATATATAAATGCTTAGGTAGAAAGGTATATAAATAAATAGATAAATAGTTAACGAAATGCATTGGTAGAAAAATAAATAGACTGCTTTATCATTTATATTATTGTAATTAAAACTATGAAAACTCTTTTAATTTGTATTCACAAACAGTATAATTTTTGCTGCATAAAGGCCCATATTGCCATAATCCCATATTCAAAATTAAAAATTATTTTTGTGAATGTCCTTTCATAGGCAATCTTCTGTTGATTGCTAATTATTTTCTTTAGAATGATACAAAATTATCAATAAAGTATTTAAGTTACTATATACTAAACTGAATCACGTTTATTTTAAATCTATATGAAATATATGTTAAGAATTAAGTATAACTAGCTATAGTTTTCGTAATATATAAATGTAGTTTGATACAACAATGTTATTAATTTCAAAATATCTCTAACAATCATTTTTCTTGATTGGAATAGAAAAAAAAAATCACACATCATATAAAATATTGCAAGCTATCTAAATATATATTTAAACGTACTTGTAGATAATGTATATATCAAAATTCTCTCAATAGAATATTAAAATAGGTTTGTAGTTTTTATTGTCGTAATTAGTTTTTTTTTATTTATTTATTTAAGTCCCATATTTTAATATAAATCATTCTTTTCTCTTTTTCCATGCTATAAATTTTTACAAGTTTCTATTAGACATAATTTAATTTAGAAATATTCTGTATATATCATAATTATAATGCAAAATCTTATGTCTAATCTATTCTACTTGTAGAAATCAAGATGCCAACTTTTTGAACTTTTAATTAATTGTATTACTAATGTTTAATTCAATAACTACAATACATCATCATCATCATCATCATCATCATCATCATTATTATTATTATTATTATTATTATTATTATTATTATTATTATTATTATTATTATTATTATTATTATTATTTTATATCAATATGGTTACATATAACTGATTAGGAAGTATATAAAAGGTTACATAAACATTAATTATGATTATATATATTAAAAGAAAAAAAAGGTTACATAAATTAATACAGGTTACATAATGTTATATAGTTCTTTAGTATCCAATTTTTAATTTTTTTCAAAGCATTTATGATTATATACATATATAAATGATAAAGATTTTGTAGCAATTAGGTTATATCACCTTAGAGCTGTCTCAGTTCTTGATGCATTAAGGACCAGATATCATGAAAAATGTTAAAGCGGACAAACTTTCTGTCTCTTTCCCCAATAATCTCCATTTCAATCCAAAAAGTATTAGGATGCCTTCTAGGATTATTATTATATATAAAATGCATCTAGTACACCATAATGCATACAAGATGAATGTATTAGCTCTAATCCTAGCAAAAATTCCTATTGTATAGGTTTTAAAAATGTAAACAATATTAAATTCAGAATTGTTAAATAGATTGGGAAGAGCAATGTGTATATTATCATAACCCTTATAATCATAGAATATATGCTGTTGATTTTCAAAATCTTTTTTACAGAGTGGTCAAAAAGCATCTATGTTAACACAATGTCTTCTATATTTATAAAAATAAAGTGTTGGTAATGATCTCAAGATAAGCTTTATTAGTAAATCAAAATATTTTTGCTCAAGCTTCCAGAATCTAAATCTTCTAACAAGTTGCCGATTGTTGGGCTTGCTTTGAATATTTAGTGTTGGTTGGTTTATCAAGAGATATGTTTTCCAATATTTATACTTATTTATAAAGTGACAGAAGGTTACTTTATCTATGCACAATAGTTGTTTTATTAGATCAGCCCAATAACCAGAACCAGGGGGAGGTATCAGTTGGTGTAATATTTAATGATATAGCAATGTGATTAAATAGATTTGACAGCAAGGTAATCAGATTAAATGTTTTCTGTATTTTAAATATGTTTAATGAGTGTAGTCCTAGCCCGTTATGAATTAATGGATTTTGTATTTTTTTAATGGAGATGGAGGCAATGCATCTGTCCCACAAAAATTCTTTAAGCATGGAGTAAACATGCGAAGTGAAGGCTTTAGTGTAAATGATTATAGGACTAAAGTAAGTAATTCTTGTCATAATGAGTATATTAAACAATATGATTTTAAAAAAAACTGAAAGATATGACTTAGAAAGGGAGAGAATATTTTTTCTATTTTTTTTCTTTAAGGGAATTCTGTATTTTTGTTCTCATTCCAATACTACTAAGATGGAAGGAAAACCCAAGGAATGAGGCAGGGCTTTCTTTAAAGATAGATTGTATATATCTGCCGACTAATTCTAGTTTGTATTCCGATGAATATTGGTCTAAAATTTGAAATAATTTGGGAACATGTTTTTGTGATGATAAAAAAATGATAATCCCATCCATATAAATAATATATGAAATGTTACTTTTAAATTGTGGTACAAAAATACCAGATATCAATTTTTCAGAATTGTAAACAGTAAGGCACTAAGAAGGGAACGCTGAGGGATAGAACAATGATGTTTAAATCTTGATGAGTATTTTCCATACATTGGCACATGGATTTCTCTATTTATCAATAGATGGGTGAGTATATAGACAAATGATTTGGGAATGGACAACATTATTAAGAGTTTTATAAGCTGGTATATTGAAATTGAATCAAATGCTTTTTTATATTCAATGGAATAGCAATAGGGCTATATATTTTTTTTTCTTTTCTAACAGTCTCCACAACGGACTTAAAAACAATTCCAGCTAAACTAGTAGAAGCACTTCTCTTTGAAAATTGCATTTTGATTATTGTTGGTAAGATAAAGGGTTCAAGTTTATCCTTGATCACTGATTCAGGAATCTTGATGCCAAGTGGACTCATGGATATAGGACGTATATTTTTTAACTGTAGTGATATATTCAGATTTCTTAAGAAAAGGGACAGGCATTATTGTATATATCCAGGTATATGATGGATTTGTCTGGATAATAAATTGGCTAGATGCCTTAAATAAGTAGTAGTAAAAAAGTTTAGGTATTCATAGACAAATTTTTGAATTCCATAAATACCTAGGTGATAGGTGTCTGGGACATTAGAATTTTTTTGGTGAAATCATTTATTTTAAAGGTATCATCATCCTCTATGTTTTCCAGAAATAAAGGGATATGATAAAACATTTTATTGTTTTGCAGACTATTTTTGAAAACGTCATATAATGGAGTTAGCATGCTGTTGCCAGCAATTATTTCATTATTGATTCTAATTTCTGTAGATATTTTTGAGGGGGGGGGGGTGCCTAGCAGATAAAATGTCTAGAGAATGAATGTGTATGATCCAGGAAAAACCTTTTTTAAAAAAATTACTATGTATTCCTTCAGAGTTTCACAGGTATTGTTGTATAAGTTTTTTAGGGCAGCTATTTTACTGCAGTTGTTTTCAATGGTCTGGTAATGAATATTATTTTTTTATGAATGTCATCTGCAAGAGCTAATAATTTAGTAGGAGATGTGGATGTTCAGGTTAAGTGATAAATGTTAAAAGAACAAATATTTACAAATGCTAACCAGGTTTGTGCAGGGTCTAACTTCATTTTATCCATTTTAAAAAGTTTTATATAGATTTATGAAAATAAAAATGTATTAGTCCTGTTAGAAAGTAATACTCTTATTGTCTTTTCAGCTGTTAGTACTTTTATATATGTGAGATCTAGATCTAGGATTACAAACAATGCTAAATGGTCAGATAATGTTGAATTTTTTAGAGATTGTCTAATTAGATGATACAGTATCAGTGAATAGAATATGAGATGAAGAGTGTTTACCATTGTAGAATGCTACAGAATCATTTGGTAGAAATCCCTCTCTACTAATAAGAAGAAAAGCAAACTTATATAGCCACTTAGATAAAAATTTACTGTAGGGCATATTAAAATCACCCAGTAGCAGACATGGATAGGGAAAGGAAGCTAAGATTGAATTAACTGTTAATATTAATCTATTTATTATTGTTGGTCCTGGAGGTACATATGCAAATATAATATTTAAATCTAAAGCTTTGTGATGGAATGATATAATTAGTATATGTGCATCAAGATATACGATATTAAATGCCCTGAATGGATAAGCTTTAGATATTATAATACCCATGCCTGCAGATGGTGTAAGAGATGTTTTTAAAAATATTGAGAATCCTCGAATGTGTAGATAATTTGAAGGATCTGTAACTGAGTTGCAATATATTTTTGTCTCTGACAGGCCAAATATGGTGGCTGGACTACTTTATATGATTTAATTAATTGATGGATTTTCTGTTCAGAGTTAAAGCCTCTGATGTTAAGAGCTCCGATATTTATATGCATGGTCAGATGAGTTTACATTTAAATTTAAAAAAAAACGTACATAAATATATTATCTTTATGATTTACACTTAACAGGTATGATATATGTTAGATTGCTCGTATCTTATTCTGTATTTATATATCTAACTCTGTATCTTTCACTTATTTATGCTAAAAAAACTACCCAAAGGAAGTATGCATATGATTTTACATCTACAATCTTACTAAATAAACAGCCCTATATATTAGTTTACTCTATATTTAAAAAAACCTTATTAAAGGAATATTATTAGCAAGTTGTAAAGCATCTTCTCTAGTTCTACAGGAAATTAAAATGTTTGTGATATTTTTTTCATATTGTATACCTGATCCTAAATTGAGATCTGAAACAAGCTCATTTACTTCCATTGGTTCATCTATCACAACATTTTCCATTTCAGACTCTTGAATTTGTTCATGTACAGTTTTAACTTTCTTAATCAGTTCATCAGAATTGGTAAGTTCTTCATTATCACTGCAATTTTTTTCTGAGGCAGGCTTTCTTCCACACTTCACCTTAATAGGGCGAACAGGTTTTCGTTTCTCTATGGGATTATCAGCAATCTTATCAGTCTTGGATTTATTAGGTTTTGAGGCTTTATCCATTATTTCAATTTATTTATGACAATGGCATCTTGTTCATTCTGGAGGCTTATCAATTGGTTCTTATCAGAAATGCCATTAATTTCTGATGGAGCGCTATGATAATGTTTTGACATATCCTTACAATTCAAAACCAGGAATTATTCATGCATTCTCTGGTAACAAATTGTTTTCTCCATGTTAATGTTTTTTTCTTAATGGTTCTATTATTTTGGAGTTTATGATTGAGCATTGATGCATTGGTGTAGCAATTCAATTATAGTATTTACACAATAAATTAAGGCATGTGTTGACAATGTAGCCACATTGTTTACAGTGAAAACATTGCATTTCAAGGCCACATATTTGAAAAAAAAGCATGGCTACCTGGTCCATAATCAAAGAGGGAATTTCATTGGGATTAATATCTTTGTGAAGCTTCACTTTAAATTCATATGTGTTACCGTATACTGGAACTGGTGTATTTTTTAGTAACATGGGTTGAAAAATCA
>JAQFVV010014058.1:0-53522 GCA_028023455.1 Epiperipatus broadwayi
TATATATATACGTAAGCTAGATATTTATTGTATGACCTGATAGATACTACTGATTAATCCAGTTACAGTGACCTTATGGCCTGCAATCAAAAAGCATGCACAAATTATGAATACTTTAAACCTTATATTAGAATATTAAAATAAGAGTGATGCAGTGAATAGATGTAACAAACCCAAATGCAATACCCACTGACAGATTTTGCAATAAGTTCAAAATAAAATAGAGAACTAAATAAATTTAAAGATCAAGAATACCATGATAAATAATAACAATAATATTTTATTTAGAAAATATAAATTATGATAATTATAATTAATATTCTAAATAAAATAAATACAATAAATTAATAAATATACACTCATTATCTCCTTTCTATAGAACAGATAGCTGGAAAAATAAAGACAAACAATTAATAATTAAAAAAATTAAAAAAATGACATGATAATATGATAATTAAAATTAAATACATTTTATCAAAATTATAAATTCATTTAGCAAAAATGATTCACCATTTGATTTTCATTCATTAATTTAATTAATTTTTTTACCATAAAGTTATTTTCTTTTCAATAAGTAAAATTGAAAAATAACTTTTTAATCAGAAATAAGGAGTTAAATTTGTTTAACTTTGGATAATTTTTTTGGGGGGGAAATAAATGAATAAAAACATGTTTAAAAATGTTACCTTAAAAATTATTTACTATAAATAATTATTATTTATAAAAAAATTATCTGACAAAGATATAATTTTAAGTTGGCTAAAATCCTTCTAATTTTAGAGGGAAAATAATATAAAAAACAGGTTTCAATTGAAAAAAGATACTAATAAAATTGATTATTATCAATTGTTATTTAATTTAAAAATTCCCATATAAATTTAAATGTAATGCGCACATTAAAGAAAATAACATTATCCATGGTTTTATTTTCTTTTTTTTTTCTTTGACACTTGTAATTTCCAGTTTTAATGTAGGTTTTCTTCTTGAAGGCTTCTCAATTACAAACTAATGTATTCAGTTAATTTTTTTTTGATTTCACAATAGAATATTTACCAGGATATCACAGACAGAATCTATCTATTTTTCTTTCTAATAATTTTCCAGGTCCAGCTATCATATAAAGACAGAGACACTCATGCTGTTGGGTGGAGACAAGGTTTAACTTTCTGATCCATTGTTGTGAATTATTTCATTATTTGACCAATTTGCCCCCTGATGAATTTTTTTCATAAGTATTATATGTTAAAATGAGTGTAAAACAGTGTATTTTATTATATATAATTTTTGCTGAAAAGTTTGTGCTAGAAGGCAGGAAATTTAAAATTCCTGCTCTTACAATAGACATAAGCCCTGTCTTGACATGCTCAGCCATTGTCTGTTGCCAAGTCTGTAAAATGTTTGGTGTTTTACACATTGTTTAAAGAAAATAATTCCAATGACCAAAAACTTGTTTATTTGTGAATTATTATGGTTTTAGATATTTTTTACAAAATAATTTACATTACATTTATTAGATATTAAGAAATATAAATTATTAGTAACTTATTTTTACTTGAAATACTTTATTTTCAAAAATATAATGTTATAATAGTGGTGAATCTAAGCATGGCCTGAATCAATTTAAAGCTTAATTTCTACATCAGCAATCTATTTATATTTACAAGTATAAAAATATTGCAATTTTGCAATAAATATTCAAAAATTGTAACATTATAAAGCATAATTTATTAGATATAAGAGAAATAAATAAATATTCATTTGGATGTTTAAAAATAATAAGAATTACAAAATATTTTGTTGATTTTATAAACTGAAAATTATGTTTCTAGAAATGATGTCTAAACTCTGTTTTATGTACAATCTCATTTTTTAAATATTTACAGAAACAAAATGTGAATATTTAAAATTTATTTCAGTAGTAAACAAAAATATCTATCAAATGAAGTCGAATTTATTATTTTCAGATAAATAATAATCATTTAATCATATATTTACATTGATTTGTGAGACAAAGAAAAATGTCAGAAAATGCTGAAATGTGAGAGCCTACAGCTGCATGGTGGAAGGGTTAATGCAGATTTCTTATGAGGTATTTTTCTTTCCTGTTACATTTTTCCAGTGAGCTGGTTGTATGGAAGTAGATAATGCTTAGTTCTTAGCCAAGGCTTAGCTCATGTTATTTAATTCCATTTTTAGAATTTTTTTTCTAAACTAATGGAGAGTGCTTCATAGCTGAATTTTTAATTCTTTCATCTTCAGAAGCTGAATTAGGACTGACTACTCTCCTCAATAGCTTGATTAAGAATTCTCTTACAGTTCTCTTCAACAGCTTGATTAAGATTGACATCTTCCTACAGGATACAAAAGTCTTCTGATTTACCCACTCTTCTATTTTTGGAACAAGTCTGTTTTTCACGAATCACAATTCTGTTTTATACATGACAAAATGTACTACTAACCAATTGGGTTTACTTTTACAAAAACATTGTTTAGATATTTTTCTTCTTCAAAATTAAAATTGAAAAATAAGTCAAAAACTTAAATTAAAATCATAGTTTTTTAAATTCCTCTTTAGTTTTTTTCTGCCCAAAGAAAAACAAGATAATCAGATTAATTACACTAATATTGAAAACATTGCTTTTTTTGGAGAGAGAGAAAGAAAAAAAAAACTTAGTTTAATTAAAATAAAAGTTACCAAAATTGTTCCCCCCCCCTTTTTTTTTTTTTAAAAAAAATTATAAACAAAAAATTATCTATTTTATTTCTCCTAAAAAGTTAAATCAAAATTGTTAAATAGTTTACTGAAGGGAAAACATTTTTTTTCAGTACTTTTAAAAACTAAAATTAAAACTAGTAAATAGATAAAATTATTGAAGAGAGAGAACAAAAGAAATTATTTAACTGATTTATAATTAAACTGAGAGAGTGCAAACCTCTCAAGCACTTAGCCAATCATATTGCAAATACTGAGACAGAGAATTTAACAAGAAAAGAGTGGTTCCACTCCCACTCTTTTCTTATTAAATTCTCTGTCTCACTATTTGCAATCTTATTGGCTAAGCGCTTGAGAGGTTTGCACTCTCTCAGTTTAATTTCAATACCGTCTGCGCTTTGTAAAAATAAATATTATCTGATTTATATTTTTCTCTCTTTTTCACAACATTTACAAATTATAATAATATTTCAAAATTTTTATACTATAATGTGATGAACAAAATATTTAAATTAATCAAATACCCATCATTACAACAGATACGAGAAAATTAAATATTATTTCCCCATTAATTAATACATTCTAAACTTAAGAAGCTTGTAACACTGACTGGCCATAATATTACAATATATATATTTAATGTGTGGAGTTATCCAATTATAATCATTTAATTAGAAAGCACTTAACATAGAATAAGTTAATAAATATCAAATGCCCCATGCTAAGAGTTAAAATTAAACTGAAAGGTGTGTCACTTTTACTTTAACACTTGGCCTGGGATAGTAAGTTAAGTGGTTTCTAATTAAATAATCATAAATGGATAACTCCACATATTAAATATTTTCAACTAAAATATCCATTAAAAATATTATGTTGCAATACCACTAGCTCCAAAATAAGTTTTAATTATAAGTACCAACAAGAAATAATTCAAAATCTCTATTGGAAAATCCTCATCTCCACACCAATTGGTTTTGAGCTTATGGCTCACCTCAGTGAAAAGTTAGGATTTCAGACATTAGATCTAAAAGTCCAACTCAGCTGTCAGCACTTATTTAATATGTTACTATCAGTTTGAAACCTTGAATTTTCAGACATATAAATGTCTTCAAATCCAGACATACACAGATAGCTATATGGGTCTGAACTCAGTTCAGTTTCACCATACATTAATAGCTAAAACAATATGACATCACAAAAGCTTTCAAGGGTACACTTATAATAATTAATAAAACAAGATACAAATAGTGCAACTTGCTTTTAAGCTTGTGCTAAAATGTTCACTAGATGGAGCTTATCATTAGCTCAAAACAAGCTTTAATTATAAGTGTCAACAGAGAAAGAATTCAAAAGCTTTATCAGAAAATTCTCATTTGCAGACCAATTGGTTTCGAGCTTATGGATCACTTCAATGAAGAGTTAGGATTTCAGATACTACATTTCAAACCCCAACTCAAAATTATTTAACAGATTATATGTTTAATTAAATTATTCAAATGATTTTCTAATGCTGATTAGTCTTCTAAAAGTATTTAGTACAGAGGTAAAGTCATTTATAACTAAATGCTAAAAAGAATTCAAAACATAATCAGATAAATCTAAATATTTTAAATTAATGCTTTAATAAATGATTAAATAATGGTATCTGTATTTTAATTTTCATTATGATTATTTATAATCATCCAACAATATTAATTCCATTAAACTTTGTATATAATGTTTATTAAAATAATATATTAATTATGACTTTAACAAGAAGTAACTAAAATAACTAAAATATTAACAATTGCCATAATAACATTACTGAATGCATGTTTAGATGTATGATTAAGTTTATATTCAAATGCTAATTCGTTTTCTTATGTTCAATGTGGATACATGTTGATATCAAGTTCAGTCATGGATTTTTATTTTTAAAATAAAATCAATGTCTACAGATATATTTAATAGATTGTCTAATATCAATGTACTAAGTTACATAACATTGGTAAAGAAAAGGTTTTTTTATATGTATTTATTTTTATTAAACATAGCTGAGTTTGTTTTCAGTTTATATAACCAGATTCATAGCATTCATGGCTTGGCTATACTCAGTCCACCCATGAGTGCTATGAACTGGTTTTATAAGCTAAAATGCACTCATCTATGTTCAATAAAAATAAATCCATATAAAAATGCATTTCTTTAGCTAATGTTTAAAACATTTTGGCCAATTTGTTACAAATAATAATGAAAAGGATAACAGCGAATATGAGATTACATATGGTAAAAGTTGACTGATTTATTTGTATAATATCTTGCTTATATGATGTCCATTGTTTAACAATTTTGACGTTATTGTGAGGAATCCGTACCAGTACTGAGATTTCTATTCGCTAGCACTATTTTGCCTATTGAAAATAGTTCTTTACTAAATCCATTTAATATACAAAATTAACAAAGCGTATGACACACTTGAATGAGAAGCTATAAAGATACACAGAAATTATTACACGCTAAGCGCTTTCGAGGCCTCATTTATAGAAAAAATATTGAAGGCAATCCTAAACAATATTTCATAGATATATTTGGGAAAGAAATATTTTAAATTAATCCTTAATTTTTTTTATTGATAATAGATAATAAATTCAATTTTCATCATTTTTTTTTATTATTTCAAAATAATAGAGAGGTTTTATACAACAGCAGCAAGACATTGCTGTTTTGAATTTAATACTGATTTTCTTTATCAATTCCTTTGAAAGTTGATTTCGTTCTAAAAAAAAGAGAAAAAAATAATGATCTTATTATAATAGCTTTTAAATATTTTTTTAAAGTTTTTACTTACTATTGTCCTATATGTCATTTGAGGAAATTTATATAAAAGTACTATATCTCTATATTCATAATTATGGGACTAAAACTTAGAATCATTAAGGTATAGACCTGAGATATTTTCATATTTTGAAGAATATTTATCAAAATGAAATAGTAATGATCACATTAAATGATGATATTAAGAAGATTAATATTGAAAGATTGGTATTATAAGGTGATTCCATATTTCCTACACTTTTTATAGTACTTTTATAAAAAAAGTATTTTGTGCATTAATATGCAAGACAAAGGAATAAAATATATTGAGGTTATTTAGGTCACTTACATTTGCAGATGATGTAGATGGGTTTAAAAAGAATGCTTCAGAGCTTCAGAAAATATTGCAAGGTTTATTAGGTGAAAATTAAAATTAGGATTAAAGATAATTGCTAAAATACAAAATTAATGTTAAATGTAATTTACTTGAAGAAGAAATAAAATTAAATGCACGTAAAGCGCTTGAAAGAGAAGCTATAAAGAGTCGCGCTTAGCGCTTTCGAGGCGGGTTGCCTCATATTCATAGCAAAAAGAGTGCAAAAATATTAAAAACGCTTAGCACTTTCGAGACGGGTTGCCTTATATTGATAGCAACACTGAGCAGTGCAGAACAGGGAGATAATGGCGATATGCAAAATATATGCATATGGTCATTATCTCCCTGTTCCGCACTGTTCAGTATTGCTACCAATATTAGGCAACCCTACTCGAAAACGCTAAACGTTTAATATTTTTTTACTCTTTATAGCTTCTCTTTCAAGCGTTTTACAAGCTTTAGAAGAAGAAAATAAAAATAAATAAGCATGAATTAGAAATTTAACAATTATAAATATTTTGATCAGTTAATAAAGATGGAAACGTAGTAAATGAAATTAATCATATAATTAAACTTGGATGAAGTGTTTTTGGGAGTAATAATTTAATATTAAATGGAAATATGCCTATAATTAAAAAGGAAAGTTTTTATTATATGTATATTATCAGTACCTATTTATGGATCTTAGATTTAGACATTTAACAGAAGAATAATACAGATGCTTCAGAACACTTAATGAATTGTAGATTTATGATAAAAGTAACAGGAAGATATCAAAAATGAAATACATGGGTGAGAAAAAAAATAGTCATCACTGAAAATGGAGCTGAGATGGACATATTGCTAAAAGAGGTGGTAGTAGATGGATAGTTGAAGTTTGAAATTAGATCCCAAGAAATTATAAAAGACTTAGGGAGAAATGCACTTGTGAGATGTCCAGATAAATTAAGGAACTTTGCTATAATGTGGAGAAGAGAGACTATTGTCAAAGAAACTGGATTAAATGTAGGAAGACCTTTATCCTGAAGTAGCTTAATAATAATTGAAAATTATGTTGATCATGAACCGTAAATATATAATTTTTGTTATATTAAATATTGAGTTAGGTTAATTTTATTTTGCTGAGAATTTGTATGTATCTAAATTTATTATATATATATTACTTGTGTTCACCTATATTGAAAACAGTAACAAGATTGTATATTTTATTCGTTTAAAGCGTTTTCCCCTACAAATGTAATCAGTCTCTATTTTCTTTCAAATCCCATTAAGTTATCATTTTAATTATTTCAGTCTATTTTGCTTGGTGAAATGAAATCAGATTTAATGATCCCTATATTGAATCTGCTTAAATTGTTTATAAAGTTAGAGATATTTGCTTGATTAAAATTGTAAAGACATTATTGACGTAATAAAATACAAAAAAATAAGCAAAAAAAGTTTTTAAAAATTGTTAATTTGGTTCTTTTAATATAGTTCTGGAAATAAAAATAAGACAATGATATAGGGATTTAAAATATAAAATCTGCGTTGGTAAGATTACTTTTGGAGATAATATTAAATCTGCTAAAATTAACGATAAAAAAAATAAAGAATAGAATATGAACTTTAAAAAATAGGCAGTTATAAATTGAAAAAAAAATGATAAAGATATTCTGAGATAATAGTGTGAGATCTGATGATGACCTTCAACTAATGGGGCTCAATTTAAATGCCATCGCTTAATAGTGTATAAACAGAAGCCACCTACGGTGAATAGTTCATTACAATAGTGGGGGCAGAAGTTTCAGAAGCCAAAAGTTCCTGGATTGATTTTCAATTGATAAAAATAAAAAAAAAAAAAAGAAAATGAAAAATCTTAGTATGATCAGCCTGTCTTGTGGTTCAAAAAAGTTACGTGGTCTTCCAAAAAAGAATCCGTTCTAATTATTGATCAGCGTGTTTTTAATGCGCACACATTCGTCTTTTAATCAATCATTTTAAAGATGAAAAAATTAGTAATTAAAATGAATAAAGCACTTGTCTATGTAACTTCAGAAACATTCTAAGTAAAACTTCTCATTCATAAAAAATTATCTTTCTAGAGAATGATATTAATGTTCTAAAGGAATTTATTAACGATATTACTAATATAAAAACAATTTTTCAGCCAATTATAATACTTGAATATGTCTAATGTGTAGGAGGGAAATAATAGCATTTCTATGTGATATAATTTGCAGATTCAAATAACTTTTTTTTTTTTATATAAGAATAATAAAGTAATAGCTATGATAATGTGATAAAACCGAAACAATAAAAACACTTTTATAAATCATGCGACATTAAACTTTATAAAAATAAAGTAAAAGTTTTATATATTTTATATGCAGCATAACTTTTAATACAAATATAACTTTCACTAAAAATAATCAGTAGTCTCGCCGAGAAAATATTTTTCAGAATATACACTACTACAGTATTTTTTTTTTATAGCTTATTTCAGTATATATATATGTTATGACTAAAGTAATAAATCTGGTTATTATTAATAATAGGTGTTTTGGCCAAAGTGATAAAAAATACATAAAAATCACGTTGACCAGGTAATTAATATAATTACCAGTAGGAATCTGGTAAATATATATATATATATTGTACAATATTCTATATGTTGCGCTCTAAACACAGATCAGTGAAGCTATTTTTCAATACTTTCTAGCTTAGCGCTTTCTGGAGTTACATGTTCTCATATTCATAGCCTGTGGTAACAATGGTTTTGTGTTAGCTTGTGCGATGTTGATGTATGCAAATGGTCTAGATAGCCCATTTTTTAGAAATCGAGAAGTAGGCGTTTCTCCTATTGATGGCATTAGGGTTGTCTGCTATGAAACATGCTTCTTTTATTTGGCGCTTGGCGTCATTGCACTCAGAGCATACAATCTCAGCTGTAGTAGGTTCGAATGTGTGACAAGAAGCTCTTTGATGTTCCAAAAAGATTGAGCTGCCTTCAGATTTGATTCACGACTTATTGTATACATATCTGTGTTGTGATACTCTGGTAACCAGTGTCACACATGTCTCAACATAGTATGTCACTCTGCAACTATTTGGGGGCATGTCATCTTGTACACCACTTGTAGGGTTTGGTCCAGTGAGATTTTATCTTTTGAATTATTGACCAGCCTGTTGGTAGCCAATGGAGTGTGGAAATTTACTTCGAAATCAGTGGCAAGTTCTTTAGTCAATTTTTTTGCCTACATTAGGTATGTATCACAATAGCATACATGATTTGTCTTAATGCCTTTTTAAAATTATTTATTGTTGTATTATTTATCAAATTATGATAAAATTATAAAGAATATGAACAAATAGGGAAATTTTAATTAGGTAAAAGTTTTACATTTTTATAAAGATTTAAATATAGTGTAACATTTTTTATAGTAAAGTTCTTATACTTTGCCTTAAGCTCTTTCATCATCTTGTTTTGCCTAGCATGGCCAATTGTAATATGGATGTCATGAAATAATTGAAAATTCTCTTCCAAAAAAATATAAAATATATAAATGATTCATTTTCATTTTTAACAGATACAATGAGTTTTTCAACCCTTTCCAATTTTTACAATATCGTGTTGATACACGTCAGTATGCTTCAAGTGATTTGGCTGAAAAGCTTCTCTTTGTTTTTCTTTAACTTTTAGCAAAATGAATAATACTCTTCTCATGTAAATAATTGATGGTTTTGGGTTGTTTTTTTTTTGATATCAAATTATTCACACTTGTGATGGATAAATAAAAAGCAATCTCTTCCAATAATGTAGTAATCAGCACTAAGAGAATGGTTAGCCAAAACACAACAATGATATGACTCTTTCCTCTGGAATACAGAGAAACTTCCACCTTAATGTATCGAAATGTATTACATTTACTGTTGACAGTCGTGAACCTAATGGTGTTGAAATGTATTAAATTTATTGTTAACAGTGAACATAATGTTATTGAAATTTATTACATTTACCATTGACAGTCAGGAATTATGAATGATTACTGGTTCATGTAATAAATTTCTTAAAATTTAATCACTTTGACTGTCTTATTTAGTTATTGTTAATAATAACTGGTAATTATTAATACTAAATGATTAATCATTTCAACCCTTCTTGTAATGGTCAGACTTAGCATAGTTCATTTATTTATTTACATTGCATGGGCACCACCTGGCTTTAAGCATCATGAAATATCTAAAACAATATTTTATTCAATATAATAATGTAACCATTATGCAATTCCATTTGTATTGATGGGTTAAATCGCAGAGAACATAAGTTATTCCCGATAACAGAAGGCCATGCAATATTACACAAACGAAGTAACAAATCATGCAATAATAATTTATTTTTAAGTGTACTTATTAATTTATGTACAATATATTTTCTTTAATAAAATTAACAAATCACATAACAATAATTTATTTACAAAGTATAATCATTAATTGATGTGCAATTTATTTTTTAACAAGTCCTTTAATCTTTATATATATATATATATATATATATATATAGTATTAATCTATTCATAGATAATATAACACATTCCCCACACGTTGAACCCTGTCTTCAATAAACTTAAATATAACTACACACATATGAATCCATAAATATAAACATTTCTTTGACTAACATGTTTCCTAGTACTTACACATAAATATGCTCTGCATGGGATAGACAGCAATGCCATCTTTATAATAATAATAATAATAATAATCATAGGAATGGTATTTTTAGGTCCTAGTACTAAACAACTGCTTATATAATAATAACTATAAAGGGATGGTTTTAATCCTAATTTAATGCAACTATAATTTATACAGTGATGACTCATTCTGAGATCGATGCCTAACTTATTAAACTGATAAGAATGTATTCTCCCAATATGTAAATTATTAAACATTGAACAAGCAACTATGTATATATAAATTTATTTACATAAAATCCAATTTTCTGTAATCAAATATAAGTTTAACTATGAACAAATGAGATAATAGAAACAATTACATTGTTCATTATGAATTTATTTAAACGCACATTGATTACGTAATATTTACTAAGGCTGTAACCTCAAGAATATGCACGTAAAAATGCAATAGTAGGGACCTCTACAGGTCTTAACTACAAGCTTACATAAGTAAATGTTGTTCATTATGATTATTCGAGACTTAGGCAATTTGTATGTGTTTATTGCACTTACATGATTATGATTATTTTTTATCTTTTCCTTTTATTAATAACTTACATAAAATTTATAAGGCTTAGCATACATATGTGATATAAAATAATAATAATACTTTTTTAAAAAAGTAATTTTAACAAGTAAAGAGAAGTTATTACAAATTCATTTTTTTCTTTTTTTAAAAAAATTAAATTTCTTTCAAAATAGTACCCAGATAATAAACATGATTTACAAATCTACTTAAAATGGTACAAATCACTCTTTAAATATGAGTCACCCAAAACAAAATAATTATCTTTTTTTTTTCCTGACAAATATTGAAGTTTGTTTAGGATGATAATATAGTCTTGTAATTTTTAACTGTTATTTAAATAAACCTATTTATTTATTTCAGTCAGAGTTATTCAAAGTATCATTCAAAAGTGTTATTTCGGATTAGAGTTAGCTGTTAATAGTGTTCTTTCCTTTTATTCACAAGGCATAGTGAAAATCCTAGCTCCAGAACACCTCCCAGCACTAACCAATTAATAAATAACTCCAAAGATATGTGGTCTATAAAATGGCATGCCCTCAATAAGGCTGCCAGGCATCTTACTATGGTGAGACTCGGGCTAACCTTAATACAAGAATTTACCAACACAGGTATACATGCAACAGGGTTAAAAATAAAAATGAAGGAACACCAGTATTCTGGGACCACCAAGCAGCTACAGGCCATGTATTTGAGCCCAGTTCTTTCAAAATAATTTGTACAGAGAAGAGTTATGCCAAAAGAAAAGTTAAAGAAGCTTTTTGCATAGCAAATGATCTCAGTGCCATTAATAGAAGAGAGGCATAACTTTGCTCTCTCCAAACAATGGACTAATTAATTAAAAATTCAAACTCATTTGCATATGTGTACAATAAATCACAACAGTCTTCATTCACAAAGCTATGAGTATGAGATTCAAACATTAAATCTCAAAAGTGCTAAGCAGACCTATTACACCTTATAATATAATTATAGCTTCACTAACGCATGTGAAAAAAGTGGCATATTTATAATTTTAGATCTTATTAAACTTCATTATTTGAAATATTTTTGCCATCACTCCATGATCACCCTGATAACCCCTATCCTGTTACAATATATACACATGCCACAATATTGGCATTAACAAAGGCTTTGAGCATTCCATCCTTGAATTTTCAATGATATGGATGGCTGAAGAGTTGGAAGGTAGAGAAGATTGAAGTTGTCCATTAAAGTTTGATGGTTTTCTATCTTAATATAAACAGAGCAATGATTGTATATATGTGTGAGAGATGGTGATCTGGAATAACTGAGGAGTGCTGATTCAGAATAAAATACATATATTGGAGATCATTTATCTTTCTCATATGTATGTGATCATGTGGGTCAGTGGTTTAAGATGGAGTTGATAGCTATAGGGTTTTTGAAAGTTCAGTTCAAGTACCTTCTAATTACATTGTTTAGTATAGATAATATACATGTAATTAAATATTATATATACATCAAGCTAAAACTGAAATGAAAAAAGTTAGTAATTAAGATTTTTTTTTTTCATGTGTCAAAGCATTGGCTGTGAAGCAAACCCGTGACAACTGCTTGTAAGCCAGCTGTGCTGACCACTCGGCCACCAATGCTTGACAATAATTTAGATATTTGGAAATAAAATATTAGAAATTTATCACAAACAAAAATGAATTTGAATCATATTATGGTAATATAGGACTTATGGTAAGAAAAATAAATAAAAATAAAATTAAAACACTAAGTGAGAGAGAATATTATTAAGATTGAAAAATATAAAAAAAGCAAAGTTACAGCTATAAATAATTAATAATCATATAATTAATAACATTATTGGTAGAGAATGGTTTGAATTATTAGAGATAAAATAGAAAAAATGAAATATTCAAATCTTGGTAGAGAATGGTTTGAATTATTAGAGATAAAATAGAAAAAATGAAATATTCAAATCTACTTAAGGCAAACCAATAAAATATTAAACAAAACCGAAGTGACTTAAAAGACAAAACTAATTAGTTGCTATATATATCCATAGAAATAAAAATATTTAATTAGAGTTAATACAGAATGAAATACGACATCTGGAAGCTTCAGATTTCAGTAATATTTATTTCAGAAATTTCAAAACTCAGTGATCAACTATGAATATATGAAGACAACATTCTGATAGTTTGCAAGTGCTCAAAATGCTAAATATAAGTGAATTTCTTACTTTAAAACTGCTCATTCTATGAAAATTAGATCTAAGATCGGTTATTATTTCTGTGAATAAAACGTCCTTCAAAGTATTAATTATAACCACATCAATTGGCTTTTTAAAATGGAATAGGTTGCTATTCCAAATTAAAAACTACCATATATATTCTAATTAAAATGTTTGAAAAGCTTGAATGGGGTGATTCCTTATTTTGATGACATCCTAGTAACAACATTGTAGAAAAAATGGTAAATCAAAATATAAAAAAAAGTTTGTGATTAATTAGAGTATTTTGGAATTCATTTAAATGAAAATGAAAGTATTTGGAAGTTAGAGGAAATAGACTATTTGATTCAGATTATCTCCAAGGAAAAATCATCATCGCATTGAAAAGTTCAACTAATAGTAAATGCAAAGAATGCAAGCTCAATAAAAAATTACAAACCCTAAATTTTTTAAAAGTTGTTTTCCTAAAAGAAATACAACTAAACAATTTAATAATTTCCAAAAACAGAGGGAAATGGGCAATGGGAAAATATCAACAGAAACTTTTCAGCTAACATAGTCAATATTACAATCCAGTAACTTATTAATTCATTATAATGGGAAAGTTAGAAGATATATTTACAACAGATGCATCTGCATGTGAATAGGTAAAGTAATTATCTATGGAAAAATTGTAAAAGATTAATCCATGCATTTTATATTCTATCTAAAGGTGAGACATGTTATAATCAAATGAATGAAGAGACTTGGGTCATAGTAATTAGAAACAGGAAATTTGATTATCATCTAGTTTGAGCAGAAATTTAATTTGATCACAGTTTACAAGATAACACTTTCCAGATTTCAGAAGATCAAAAATGCTGTATTAGGAAAACATATTTAGGTACAATTATGAGTTAAGTTACAAAGGAAATTCCAAATACTTCGATCTAAAGTGTTATCTAAATTTCCAGATAACCAAGAATTATGTGTAAAAACTACAAAGATAAATTTTTAAGCCCCCTTTGGACATTCACTTTATCTAATATAAGCAATACACATGACTACATATATGTGAAAAAGATAAATGATTTCCAATACACATATTTTGTGCATATTAGATAGAGTAAATGATTGAAATGAGTTTGAAAGTCTGGGTTCAAATCCCCTTTAATTACATCTAAATTATATATATATTGTAACGATATATAAATATGTCGTTACATTTATTTAAAATAAAAACTTAAAAGTTCGCAAATAAAAGTAAAAAACTAAACGCTAAAATTAAAATATTGTTAAATGTATATACATTCGCACAGAGGCCAAACTTTAAAAATATTTTTTTTTAAAAAAACAAATAAGTATTTGAACGTACTTTTTTTATAAAAAAGTACAAGATTTAAAAATAAAAACAGGTATTAATTAATGTAATCTGTAAATGGAAATGATTGTTTATAAATTGTTTGAAAAGCAAGCTAGCTTGGGCTCTTGTATAATTAAAATGATCTGATGAAAGATAGATAAGAAAATAAAAAGAAATTAGCTTGACCAATGGAAGCACCAAGCCTCAGCCCGGACCCGAACGAAAATTTGGATTAGTGACGTCTTTGTTCATTCAATCTGGAGATTTACTATAAAAAGAGAAATATTGAGTTCCAGCGTGATGTGATTGAGATGGTGGTAGGACGCACATACCACACTCTCTATTTAAAAAGGAAAAATGAAAAGACTGTGATACCTTGAACCAGCTATTGCCATCTCCAGAACATTATCTTCCAATAGAGGCGTTGCAGGAATTAAAAGCAGAAACCTGGATTCTTCTACCGTGAGCTATGAACTTTACAAATTAACAACAACCAAAAAAAGTAATTAGGAACTTTCGTCATTGATTTTTTTTTAAAGATTCAGCTAATTTAAATTTTAAAATGAACTCTTATTTGATTTTCAAATTAATAATTGATTGTTTAAATGTATATGGTTAAGTTTTGCTAAAATCATTTCCATTTTATTATTTTTATTTGTAGTAATATTTATTGTAGAAATTATTAAATGCATTACATTTAAGTTGGGTATGGGCATTGCATGGATTCGTTAGCGGTTGATTATGTTGTGGTTTTCACATTCGATTAGAATATATGGGTCAACGATATCACTGCAAGCATCTTATGATGAATGCTAATGGGATTTGTATATTCCCTATGCAAGTGACGTTTATCGATGACTTTGTGTTTTGATCGGTTGTGTTTGATTTGGAATGTTTTTGACCATGGGGTCTGTGCAGCTGATCTGTACTCAACATTTTAAAGCAAATTTATAAAAATAATCTGTGCGAACGTATTTAAATGTTAAATTTAAGTCGGGCGTGAATGGCTATATAGTTTTGTAAAGTTATATTAAGGGAGGGTAATCTTAGGTTATTCGTTTCGTGGTTGAATTGGCTCAATGGATTGGATATATTTGTGTAATTAGTAGATGTAGTATAAGTTTCGCTACGTGCAGAATCGCTGAATGCACCGCACCAACCCTTTGCCTATGGATGGGATTGTAAGTCGGCAAAAAGGATCACGGTCCCTTCCTATGGAGTTTTTATTTTATTGTTCTTCTTGCTATACAGACATCATATTCCTGTATCGGACAAGAGTCAATGTTTTCTCTAACTACACTGTTCAGATGTCCATTCCTGACAGTATAGTATATTTGTGCTGTTGTATTTTCATGCTACATTGAATACATAAATGTATCAGATGGATTGATGCCAGTTTGACTGCGAATTTTAGCCTAAGGTTAAATAGGGATAGAATGTTTTATTTTCAAATGCAAATCTATGTAGTCTATTCATACTTGACCATCTAAATAAAATATTAAACTCATTGAAATTTATGTAAATGTACAATTAAAGAGTAATATAAAAAATCTAAAAATGTTAAACCTATTCCTCAAAATTTAAATGTTATTTTATATGTGCGTAAATAAATATTTTTATGTGTTAATTTCTGGCAGTGGCTTTTATTCTTTTATATTTAAGATATAAAATTTATAGATTTTTATCTCTGCGTCTCCGCTGAGCTAGTGACTTGGGCTAACGATCGGAATATTTAAAGAAAGTGGAATCTTAACAGCGCGTATCTGCCTACTCTATAAATTTTTCTAGGCTCAAATGCCTAGATAGCGCCCTGGTAGTTGCAGATATTGTTTTTGCGGTTAGATTCGATCTTCACTTTCATTTCGATCGTTATAATTGGCATCCCAAGTGTGGCCTTACCTCAGAGATTGACCCTGAGAAGGGGAATTGATGATGATGAAATTTTCGATCTTTAATAAACACGAGTGCCCTGAGAATTTTAAAAGTGAATCATGCAAATAACATTTGTTGTTTTTTCTGAAATAAGTACATTTTTGTACTAACGTAAAGTTATAGCCAGTGTTTAACCCTTTTCCCGCCTCTTACGAGGCTCCTCGTAGACATCTGACATCACTCTAACTCTGCGAGTTTTTATACGAAAATATTCGTTCAATATGTTTTTAAATAGATTTTTAAAAGCTCTATAAGATGGTGCCCTCTTCCGAATTCTTTTACAAGTAAAAAATAAAAAAAACTGCATTTAAAGCTAAACAAAGAAAGAAGCTTATTGGTGATTGGCTCTCAGCCAGTTCTCAGCCGACAAAGACATTCTGATTGGCTGGAAAAAACAAAGAAACCGCCTGATCAAAGAAAATAAAGATAAACGCTGAGATTTTCATTTTGAATGTGATTTAAGTATTAAAAAAAGTATAATTTGACAAATTAAAAATAATTTTTAAAAAATAAACTAAAAAAACAAAATTATTTTCGAAAAATATCGAAGATTTTTGTAAAAATATTGAAGCTGTAGTAAAAAGAAATATTTACTTTTCTATAACGTAAAAGTCGATCTTTTTGTTTATATTATAGCTTTTATGTTGCTGAAATTGAATATTTTAGAATAAATAAATAGCAATTTATTTTTGAAAGAACTTTCGTTCTCTTCATAACCTGAAAAATTAATAATATACTTTTTATAAATGTATCTGAGTTGAATTTAATATTATAGGCGAATATGTTTTAACAATAGGCTTTGTCTTCAGTTTGTGAGTTGGCCAATTAAAAGATTTGATTTTTACCTCATACAACCAATAATATAATTAGCGGTTAAAAGGTTAATAAACCACTAGTACTTTTGAAAATAAATCATGCTCGTAATATTTTTCCTGAAATTAGTATAAATATATTTGTTGTATTGACGTGGAGTTACAGTTTGAATTTTTGGTCTTAAAGGTACTGCCAGTAAAAAAAAATTGCGCATATGTAAAGATAAATTCGAGGAATAAAAACTAATAAATAAAACGTAATAATAAATCTAAATCATATTTTTTTTAAAAAAAAAAGTCTTGTTAAATTAAAATCTAATCGTTCAAACTTGCCTAAGTAATAGTTAAAGGTAGGAGAAATGAAACTTGGAAGGGAGGGGGCAGAAATTTAGCTGGAAATAAGGAATCAACAGTCAACATTTTTTTTTTAATCATTATATTTGTGTGTAATTACGCGCCAGTTGTAACGATCCGGAGAATAGCGACTTAACATAAACTGCAATACAGGGCGCCATCTAGGCATTTGAACCTAGAAAAATTTATAAAGTAGGCAGATACCGTAAGTAAAAAAAAAAAAAATTATAAAGTAGGCAGATACGTAAGTAAAAAAAAAAAAAAAATTTTTTTTTTTTTACTTATGAATCTGCCTACTTTATAAATTTTTCTAGGTTCAAATGCCTAGATGGCGCCCTGTAGAGCAGTTTACGTTTTTTTTTTTTACTTACGTATCTGCCTACTTTATAAATTTTTCTAGGTTCAAATGCCTAGATGGCGCCCTGTAGTGCAGTTTACGTTAAGTGCTATTCTCCGGATCGTTTTTTTTTTTTATTAAACATGAAAGTAAAGTTAAAAATAATGTTAAATGTTAAAATGTAAAACTAATCTAAAATAATTTTAAATCTTATATATATATATATGTGCATAAATAAATGTTTGTGTGTTAATTACTGGCAGTGGCTTATTTTATTTATTTTTTTAATATTGAAATATAATTAGATAAGATATTATATTATTTAATCTCTGCTATTCCACTGAGCTAGTGACATGGGCTAACGACCGGAATCAAAATTTAAAAAAAAAAAAATTTTTTATTTTATTTACGTATCTGCCTACTTTATAAATTTTTCTAGGTTCAAATGCCTAGATGGCGCCCTGTAGTGCAGTTTACGTTAAGTCGCTATTCTCCGGATCGTTACAATATATATATACTGGTATTTAAATATTAAAGATAAATTTTATTAGATATAATAAAAAACAAATACCTCAAGTGCAAAACTATTATAGAATGAATCCAGAGTAGTCTATATTATCCAAAACTTTAGAGTGAGATAAATGCTTGCCTTTTGGAATTTTGAGAAAGAAATTTTATATATCAAACAGATATACTTTAATGAGAGATGAAATATAATACAATGCCAGCATGATAAAACATTTTAGAGCTGATTTATTTAAGAATATCCAAGAATTGTTAAAGTCAAAGCCCTAGTATGTGAATTAGTTACATAGCTAGGGATCTCTGGAGAAAAAAATACAAAGTTTTTTAAAAAAAGATTAGATTAACTGGAAAGGGATATTAGGCATAGTCAAAAGGCTATCAGATTTGGGCAAAAAGTTCAGATCATACTTGACTAAAAACATTTGATGTAAATAACAGTTGATATATACATCTATGGGCAAACTATTGACAAGTAAATAATGATAATTTTGAAGAAACTCTCAATGAATCTGAGCAATCTTTTCATATCATGGTCTGCTGAAGTATTGTTTACAGTTAATGGAACACCATCTATATTAATAAATTTTAGGGCAATCTGCAGAAGGGAAATACCACACTTATTGGCATCATGTTATCATTCTGGGTCATAAAGGAGAAATTTATATTTGCAATGTATTAAAGCATTGGCATAGTAAGAATCCAAGATTTGAGTTATTCAGGATATATTATGTATTTATGTAACTTCAAGAATTTGGAAAGCTTTATTGTGGCACAGACCATCAGAAGAAATTGTATTTATTAGAGAATAAATCACAATAAAAAATTTGCGTATTTGTTTGAATCTGCTACAAAAAATAAATCTGTGGGAGAGGAAGATAAAGTAATTAAACCTGTAAGATGTCAAAAATCTATATTTGCTGCTGATTAGAAGAAATTCATTAAAAGAAAAACCACCAGAAAATAAAAAAATGGTAAATGAAATCAGTAACAAACTGTTTTAACGTTTTAATGCCAGTAAGCTTTAAAAAGCAGTGATAATTGCCAGATGATAGTGATTAATAAATCCCCTATCATGTGCTTTTCTATTAAAAATCCCCGGATTAGTTTCAAGCTCATGGTTTATTCAGTGAGGAGCTTTGGATCTTGGAACAGTGCAATTAGATCTAAAACATCCTCCCTCCATCTTCTATTATTTATCCCTGTGTTACAATATCAATCTGTTAGCCAGAACTAAAAAACATGTTTTAATCTAAGCCAACATGTTTGTATAATCATTTAGAACTGCATTCAGTTCAGTTTTTGTCTATTATGGTATCATTAATTTTTAATAGCTAAAGTTATACTCACTGTGACCAGAATTTGATATACATCAATAAAATATCACATGACTTATCATGTAACTTCAGGTTACATATTGCTTTTTTATCTCCTTTATGCCATTTACAGAAAGTTAAAAAAAACAATGGTAGTTGTCAGATGAGAGAGATTAATAAATCTCTTATGATCCTATAATTTATCTCTATGTTATAATCCCAAGCTATTATTAATCTACACTGAAAAACTTATAAATACACAGAATAGACATTTATTAAGTACTGACATCTGATAGTTATTATTGATTTGTGCAGTTTACTGGAAGTGGCATAATGAAGGTGCTTCATTATGTTGCTCAAATAGAAAAATGCAAACTGAAATTATTTTATAGGTCATGTATATTTTATTGATGTAATAAAAAAATCATACATGAAACTCAATTGACAAACTCAGGGGATTAAGACGTGACCAATGTATTTAGACTTCGAAGTTCCCTACCACTAACCATGCCATCTTGTACAACCATTACACATGACTACATACCTGTGAGAAAGATAAATGATCTCAAATATATTTTTTCATGGTGAACCAGAATTCATCAGTTGGTTCAGATCATCATCTCCCCCACACATATATAATCAGTAATTCAGCTTACATTAAGATAGCAAATCTACAAACTTTAATGGACAATCTTCAATCTTCTCTACTCTCCAACTGTTCAGTCATCCATATCACTAAAAATCAGATGATGTACAAAGATCTAGTTGATGATATTATTGTCATACTCATGTTGATCTTAAGTCAATCTTATCCCTCATATGTAGGATCTTAATATGCCCATTTAAATATATAGAAGAGGAATGAGCAGAATACAAGCTGAGTATATAATATTTAAATACAAATATATTGTCTATACTGAACTTAATATAATTAAAAAGGATTTGAACTCAGACTTTCAAGCTTCTTATCCCTATCCACTCCATCTTATGCAATCAATACACATGACCACATACATGTGAAAAAATAGAAATGATCTCCAATATATGTATTTCATGCTGAACCAGAAATCATCAGTTGGTCCAAATAATCAATTCCCACACATTTATACATGAGCAGTGCTCAACTTATATTAAGATAGCAAATATTCAAACTTTAATTGACAGGCTTCAATCTTCTCCACTCTCCAACTCTTCAGCCATCCATACCATTGTAAATCTGATAATGGAATACTCAAAATCTTTGTTGATGCTAATATTATTATCACACCCATGTTGTCATTAAGTCACTCTGACTCCTCAAATATAGGCCTTTAATATGTCTATTTCAATACATAGAAGAGAGATGGTTAGCCTACATGCTGAATATGTAATATTTAAATGCAAGTATATTGTCTATATTGAACTTAATGTAATTAAACAGGATTTGAACAAACTTTCAAGCTCCCTACCACTATCCACTTCATCTTATACAACAATACACATGACAGCATACATGTGAAAAAGATGAATAATCTCAAATATAGATGTTTCAGGCTAAACCAGAACTCATCAGTTGGTCCTGATCATCATCTCCCACATACATCTATAATGAGTGCTCATCTTGTATTAAGATAGTAAATCTTCAAACTTTAATGGTCAGGCTTCAATCTTGTCCATCCTTCAACTCTTCAGTCATCCATATCATGGAAAATCTGATGATAGGAATGCTAAAAACCTTTGCTGATACCAATCTTATTGTCATATCCATGTTGACATTAAGTCACTCTAACCCATCAAGTATATACTGACTTTAAAATGTTTATTTTAATACATAAAAGATGGACACACAGAAAAGAGACTGAACATGAAATATTGTGGTCATGTGTATCAGTTGTTTAAGATGGAGTGGATAGTGGTAGAGATCTTGAAAGTCTGAGTTAAAGTCTTTTTTAATTCCAGTTCAGTATAGACAATATACTTGTATTTGAATATTACATATTCATTCTGTCCATCCCTCTTCTATGTATTTAAATGGACATATTAAGGTTCTATATATGAGGACTCAGTGTGATTTAAGGTCAACATAGGTATGACAATAACATTGGCATTAACAAGGGCTTTGAGCTTTCTACAATCAGATGATCAATGCTATGGATGGCTGAAGACTTGGAGGGTGGAGAATATTGAAATCTGTCTAGTAAAGTTTATATATATATATATATATATATATATATATATATATATATATATATATATATATATATATATATATATATATATATATATATATATATATATATAATATATGGAAGATGATGATCTGGACCAATTGATGACTGCTGGTTCAGCATGAAATGTGTCATGTGTATCAATTGAATAGTATAGGGTGGATAGCATAAGGGAGCTTGAAAGTTATATATATATATAAACAGACTAATTAGTGGTATTGACTCATTTTTGGAATGAAGAGAGAGTTAGGCATATACTCTCTAGATATACAAAAAGTGATTAGTCAAGAAGAATTCCATCAAAAATACTACATTCAATAAAAAAATACTAATTTTTGGAGAACTTAAAGAATAGGAGTCACAATCCATGTAAATTTTTTTCAAGATGCCAAAAAAAATAGGAAGATGAAAAGTACAGATTGTAAAACATTTTGTAACCCGAGGATTTAGGATTTATTAATTAGACCTACAGATATTATACTTGTTAGTGCTTAATATTTATTTTTATTAACTAGTGAAGAATATAATTTTAAAAAAAATTCTGAAAAAATTTATTGTCTACCAGAAGTGTTGTTTACATTCAATAGAAAATCATTTTCATCAGGGAAGTTTGAAAATAAAGTAAATGAATAAGGTCAGGCATATTTATTGACACATGATAGCATATTGAATCAATTGCCTTGACAGAAAAAGCAGTCCAAAAACAGAAATTCATAATGGAAACACAAAGTTTAATGACATCCATGAAGCATATGACACTACCAATGATGACTAGAAAAATACATCAGTGCTTCTCATTGAAAAAACATAATTTACTGGGATGTTTTTACAAATCCCAATTAAGGAAAAAGTTAAGAATAAATATAATGTTGTTAAGATGTGAGTTACTGATGGTGTGAAGGAAACATGAGTGCAATGGAAAATTAAATAATATGCTGGAATATCTTCAGTATTAGAATGAAAGACTGGGGAAACATACCATATGCATGCTGACTATGAACATTTAAATGTGGTATAAAAACAGGATACAGAACAGTAAAATAAATTAATTTTCCTTAAAAATGTTGAAATTTAAGATTTATCAACAAGAGTAGAAGAAACTCGACCTAAAGAAGACCATCTAAAAAATCAATAAATTACTGACATATTTAAAGTAAAGTTTATGGGTTCAAAATTAAAAAAAAAACATTTCATTTCAGCACAAAGTGTATTAATATTATATTTTTAAAAATGTATACATTAGAGTAAAAACTATAGATTCACCCACTTTTATAGATTAAAATTCTTATTAATGATATTTTGCTTATGGCAAAAATGATCACCCTCTTACAATAATTGTAAAATTTAGTTATCATAAATATAAGTTATTTTGAAGAGAAAAGATTTTGTCATTATACAATTAAAATCACTAAATATAGATGTAAAATATTTACTATACAGTACTTGATTTATTTCAAATCATAATAATTAATACATTTCAGAGATATCCAAGTCAAATAAGGCTTTATTAAAAATGTAAAAAGATACAATACTAGAAAAAAGAGATACAAATTTCATTCAATGTAAAACTAAAAATAAGTTTTGTCTTATACTATACTATTAATAATTAATTTTAAATTGTATACTATATTAGCTGATATATTCAACAATTAATTTTGAATCACATTTTTTTAGTCAAATTAAAACTGCTATTATCATTAATCTAAAGTATTTTCAGTAAAAAGGAAAAGATAAAAATGAAATGATTTAATGTTTTATGCAATTAATAATCTATTTCATATAATGAAAAATTACTAAATCTAAGTTTAAAAATTAATATTTACTTGCTAGATTTTAAATCGTAATCTTGTAATTTGTGTCAACATATGCAAGATAATGGTCAAAAAAGAAATACAAATTTCATTCAGCATAAAACTAAATATAAATTTTGGTCATATATTATTAATAATTAATGTTAATTGTGTACTTTTATGTATTAGCTAAAATATTTAAGTGAACAAATTATTGTAATTTTGAATCAAATCAAACTTGCTTATTATCATAAACGTATATTCGATAAAAAAGAAAAATGAAAAGAAAATAGATAATTTAATGCATTATGCATTTAATAATAAATTTTATATGATCAAAATGCAATATAAATCCCAGATTGAGGCCCAAGAATCTTACTCATTGAGTTATAGAATGTTTGATCAAAAAAAGACTATACAAATAAATCATTTTAATTTTCCTAGAAATGCTCTAGGCAAAATTTCTTTGCAGTGATTATTTTAGTGTTTTTTATTTATTTATAAAAAATGAAAAAATAGGAGGCATGATTAGTCTAGTTAATAAGTAAAGACAGCATTTACTCTTTTTTGATGTAAAATATTTGGTACATCAAAAATAAAATTAAGAAATACAAATGGTTTTTGTGAATGGCTTTATATTACTCTCACTCTATCTAAACAGGAAATTAGCCTAGAGTATTTGAATCATTACTAGAAAATGAATAGAAGTGAAAAATAATATGATTAAAGATAGACAAATCAATCCAAAAATTGTTCAATACTGATAAAAAAAAGTAGCATGCTGTCTTCTAAAGAATTACTGCCACAATAAAATTTTTATCAAAAGAGAGATTAACATTTGTTGGAACATCAAATGATCACATGATCACCATTTCTTATGCTTGCTTATAACTGTTATTAAAACAGACAAAACTCACTATAGGTATAGCCACACACTACAAGCTAGAGTAATCAATGGATGCCAGAAGGTTTGTGCATAAAATCCCCATCTAGTGCCTACTCATCCAATATTTGCAAACTAGTTTCTGGCTTGTGGCCTTTAACAGTGAGGAACCTTGAATTTGAGAGCACTGCACATAGATCTTAAGATGTAATGCAACCCTCCAGCAGCCACAATTTATCTCTACTTAACTACAAAACTATGAGTCTTAAATTGAAAACACCTTAATATTTTCAATCCAAGCTCATTAGCTTATATAATTATATAGATCTGAACTCAGTTCAGTATCCATACATTTTGGTGTCTTTGGTTCTTTAATAATCATAGCTACCACTATCCTATTAGGCAGGATTGGTTTTAAGCCAATAAACATCACATGATCACCATTTCTTATGCTTGCTTATAACTGTTATTAAAACAGGGAAAACTCACTATAAGTATTGCCACACACTGCAAGCTAGAGTAATCAATGGATGCCAGAAGGCTTGTGCATAAAATCCCCATATAGTGCTGGAGGGTTGCATCAGATCCTAAGATCTAGGTGCAGTGCTCTCAGATCCAAGGCTCATCACTGATGAAGGTCACAAGCCAGAAACTAGTCTGGGGATATTGGATGAGTAGGCACTAGATGGGGATTTTATGCACAAGCCTTCTGGCATCCATTGATTATTCTATCTTGCAGTGTGTGGCAATATATATAGTGAGTTTTGTATGTTTTAACATCAAATGAGTTATATTCTTCCATAACAATAATTTTTTTGAAAGCATTAGAGATGATTGCTAAATTTAACAATATTATGTAGAACAGTTAGGTGAATTAGCTATTCTAAACAGATGATGTAAGAATTGTTTATAATTGGTAAACAAATTCAAAATGAAATAGACAGAAGGACAAAAATTCTTTTTATAAGAAGTTTAAAAAAAGTAAATATTTTCAATAATAATGAACTATATTCTAGACAAAGCAAAATTCTCCATACAGTAGTGCCACCCTGTGCCAACCAGAGGAATCCTAAGATCTAGGTGCAGTGGTCTCAGATCCAAGGCTCCTCACTGATGATGGCCACAAGCCAGAAACTAGTCTGGGGATAATGGATGAGTAGGCATTAGATAGGGATTTTATGCACAAGCCTTCTGGCATTCATTGATTACTCTGGTTGGCACAGGGTGGCACTACTGTATGGAGAGTTTTGCTTTGTTTATAAACAATTATGTGCTAGTATAAGAGATAGTGATCATGTGATGCTTAATGGTTTATATTCTAGACATTTCACATACTAAATAATTGATTGTGGTTCATAGATACAGTGCCATATATCCAAGTAATGTGGAAGTAAAAAACATTTTATTTTATTCAGCTCTACTCATGATATTATAAAGGTTTATTTAATTTTTAGTCAAATGTGATCTAGAAACTTAATTCAGACAATGAATCAAATATGAGAAATAAAAATATTAGTTTGCAGCATCAGGATTTTAAATGAATCATCATGTGATGTTTGTTCCTTATGCAGTGCACAGTTTAAATTTAATTTCTAGTGATGCTTACAAAGTAACAAATGAAATGATTATTTTTTAACACCTTGTCTACAAACTTGTAGCATGTTTAAAATATACTCATTGCAACTGTACGTCCAATAATTGGGAAAATAGAAATAAGTCACTGAAATTATTTACATTTTATTTAGGAAAGATATGCAATGCACTGTTTGATTTATCAAATGATGAACCAAGATACATAACATCAACTACATTTTTTAGTATCCAAACTTAATTTTTTTAAAAATTTACTTGTTATCTTATCATTTGGTATGAACTTCTTTAAAAAAGTCAACATAATAAGTAAATTTCTTCAGAATTTAAATAATCAAACTAATTCATTGAAAAATTGAAATCATCTGTGAAAAATTTTCCAAGTCTGTTTAATTTAATTGTGTATTTTCCCAAGATGTGGTACTTCATCCGCATAGTTTGATTACGAACATGAAGATGAGAGCATGGCAGATCGTAAAAATAGTTTTAAGATAAATTTTTATTACACTTTAATATTTGAATACAAGTATAAGGTATTTACTGAACTTTAGATGTAATTAGAGGGGATTTAAATACAGACTTTCAAACTCCCCACAGCTATTCAAACCATCCTTTATATAATGATACACATGACCACATACATGTGAAAAAGATAAATGATCTCCAATATGCATACTTCTTGCTAAACCAGCACTCATCAGTTGTTCCAGATCATTATCTCCCACACATATTTACAATCAATCCTCAGTTTATATTAAAATAGCCTGTCCATTAAAGTTTGAAGATTTGCTATCTTAATATAAATTGAGCACTGATTTATATATATATATATAAGTGGGAGATGATGATCTGGACAAGTGATGAGTGCTAGTTCAGTACGAAATTACCATATTGGAGATCACTTATCTTTTTCACATGTATGTGGTCATGTGTATTGGTTATATAAAATGGAGTGGATAGCTGAAGGTGGCTTGAAAGTCCATGTTCAAACCCTCTCTAATTATTACACTTTAATGGATACAGCTCTTCCTTCTACTGAGGAAAGATTCATTCTTTTAAAAAGTCACTATGAAATCTTTAGTTTTTTCTAATAGCTTGAAATTATTGAGGAACAATAATTTGTAAAATGATGCAATAAATTGGCCTTAATTATGAATCAGATATTAATGGAGCATAATTATTTGAAGAAATTAAATTTCTAAAAGTATTTTCAGTATCTGTCTTTTAACAATTTAATGCCATTTTTTCCCAATGATTTTATAAGGTTTAAGAATATTTTTAATCCTTTCCGTCAGTATTGTTATGAATGAGCAGCCACTTTCAGAATTAAAACTTAACCAAAAACCATTAAGAAGACACTGCTTCAAGAAAGATTGTCAAATTTAGCGTTCTTTGCAGATTCATTACAACTGCCAACAACTGACATCTTTGCAAATATGAAGGCAATAAAATTATTTATATAAATTCATGCCTACATTTTCTCTATATTGTTTTTTTTTAAATAAATTATTCTGTTGTTTTTATTCATAATGCCACAAAAAACTATTTACGAGGGGTGATAATATTCGTAAGTGGTATAAAAGCGGCTAAATGTCATGGTGCAAACCTGTTAATATACGCACATTTATATAAAAAGATTTTATTAAATAGAAGATACAGAGAGGAGCAATGAAGGGAGTAAGAAATAAAATAGATGGGGAAAAAAAGGAAAGATGGAAGAAGGGAAAAAAGTAAGAATAAGAAAAGAATTTAATATTTTATATTCTGATATTTTTGAGAAGTATTTACTAAACAAAATACTTTCAGCTTAATAAAAAACAAGTCCAGCAAAAGAATTAGGTCAAACCGAGTCAGTTTACAAGTTGTCCAGTTACTCTATACTTACAGATCGTCTTAGGTAAAGCAGACTTTAGTAAGAATTAAGAATCAATTTTATTAGCGTATTATTTTTTAGGTTCAATCTGACATTTTTAGGTTTTGTCTAAAATACTTCATTAACTGATTGTTCTTTAAAACACATCTCTGTTGCTAATGGTAGAATTCCCTTGCTTAAAGTTAAAGCGTTATTAATTTAAATCAGCACAAACAAGATTAACTATAGCTGTGATGTGATGTATAGTAAACAGTGATGACATCTGTGATATAAAAATAGCACTAATAATTTATCTCAATAAATATAAAACTCATAATTACGATCATATTTCACACATTAATGTAGAGAAATATTTATTATTGAATAAATAATAATTGCTCGGTAGGCCATGTGATATTTGAGCAACGGAAGTGAGGGTTTAATCTTTGATCCAAAAATCTTTCTATAATCTATCATTCTACTACCCTTCTATACTGTGGGAGTCATTCGTCATACACGTTTATTATATATTTTTGACAAAGAATTAAAACATTAAAATTTTGTATTCTGCATACGTTAAATTAAAAAAAAAAGTTGAGTAAACTATATATATATTATATAGTAAATATCATAGCATTGTTGTTAGTAATATCTTCCTACCAGGCACCAAGGATTTGAATCTGGACAGAATAAAATAGATTTTTCTCATAGTCTAACCAGATATGGTACTTTTTTTAGATTGTTAGAGTCAGCCCAAATATAGTTGTCATCCAAAATTCACCAGGAAATAAATATCTAGCTATTCTTAGATAAATTTACTAAAACTCTCACTACCTAAAATTTGATAAATCTATTGAATAATGCATTTCCCCCATTACACTCTATTCATAAAACTAAGGAAGAAATCTTTGATTTCCATAAATACACATATTTAATTGGTTATCACATGTAAATCATAACACTTCAGCCAATGCTTAAAATGAATCAGTAGACTATTTGCAATCTGTTGTCAAAGCAACCCTTAATGTTATGTGTTTGTTGCTGTGACAACAAATTGCTAATATTCTATTGGTTAATTTAAAGCATTGATTAAGGTGCTGAGATTTATATATATATTGTAATATTCCATACATTCCAGATGATCTATTTATGTATAAATTTATTTTAAAGATAAAAAGATATATCTATTCTATCCTATAGTTTATATAAGATTAAGATATATTAATATAGAAGGGATATTATCACATTGTAGAAAGCATATTGAATACCTTAAAATGCCATCAAGTTAAAGATTAACTTGAAATATTGTAAATTAAATTGTGGATTTATTTATATTTATACTTTTAAATAAATATCTCATCCTCACATGACATTTTTATATGCATGTATCTAACACTTATGGTAATAGTACTACTAATAAAATAAATTAACAATAACTTCAATCCTCCAGTTAAAGTATTTCAGCATTACATCCTTGTCTTAAATTATCATTACATATATTTATCTAATTGTAATCCTGTTAATTTATTTGGGAGAGAGTTGAGACTCATACAGCTTGATTGTATCATGCTTCCTACAAACTTCACATTTAACAATATTTTATAAACAAAAAAACTTTGGAATAAACCCTGCAATATTAAAATAGCAATATGTAAAAATTAATAACAGCTATAGCCCAACCAATTATAATGCCATCCAGAGAGGCATTTTATAGTAAAAAAATTTTAAAAAATCTCATTGAAGTCAGTCAATATTAACAGTCATAAGCGAATAAGTCAACTTTTGCATAATTTATGTATAGTATCACAAATATATTATTTAATTATAAATAATTATATAATATCAATAATTATGCACTTATAACGCTCTTAAAGAAGTTATATATATTACTAAATTTATTTATAGCTTAGCACTTTCAAAGCTTTATGGCTTCATAATCATAGCTGTGTGCAGTTGATAGTGAAGAGGGGGAGTATTCAAATTTATGTTAATAAATTGTCTCATATTTATAATATATGTCTTTTTGATTTTTCTTTTCATTATAGTTTTCCACATGTAAAATACAAATGCTGTCAGAGCAAAAACTTTCATTATAAATAATTGAATGTCCTGCAAATACAGATTTAAATATATTCGTCAAATATCATAATTTAGTACATGTTCATAAATTCTACCATATAATACTAAATCATACATGCACATTATTACTGTTACACAATGCTTTATTTACCACCCACTTTTACAGTTTATAGTTTTGATTGCCCCAGCAATCTTCTTCAGAACTCTTATAACTTCTAACTTCAACTTCAAGTTGAAGTTAGGTGATATAAGAGTTATGAAGAAGACTTCTGGGGCAATCAGAACTGTAAACTGTAAGAAGGGTGGTAAATAAAACATTGTGTAACAGTAGTAAAGTGCATGGACAATTTAGTATTATATAGTATACATTTGGCAATGCAATAAGAAAGAGTAGTTATTATACTTCTTGAATTCATATCAACACACTACTTTATATATAGTATTATATTGGTTGATTTTATTAACAGCATCCTTTTCATTAATAATTAATCTACCAGTATTTAGTGCAACATTAAATACGCTATTAAAATGAGAAGAAACCAACAATACACATTCAATTATTTATATATGGTAATAAAATCCATGTTTACTTTTCAATATTTTTCTTCCTCCATTTATGTATAAATTTATTTACTATTTATAAAGTATCTTTCCTATTATAACCTATACACAAATAATTTATTAGTATATATTTCAATATTGGATTAACATCATTTTGAAATGTAGACGTTATTTTTAAATAAAAATGTCTAAATCCAGTCAATTTATGCATAAGAAAAATTTTGACTTGAGATGTGCAAATCCTTTAATTGATAAAGATTATGAACATATTATAATTGATTATAATATACACTCTTCTTAAAGTTAAATCAAGATATTCTATTTTTATATAAACTATTCTCAGAAGTAGCAGTCTATTTTAAGATATCAATTTCTTTTCGCTTATGACAATTGGGCAGCAATAAATTTTCAATATGTTTAAGTTGTCTGATAAAGGCAGATATGACTGAAATAACTTTGTAAATTATAAATACATTTCAGATATTTTAAATTAGCATTAACAATTTTATTAACAATATCGCATTAGAAAATGGAAGTATTACAGTTCACTACAAAAATAAAAAAAAAATCATATAATTTAGTATATCTTTCAGTTACTTTTCAGCATAGTATGCATTACTGCATTAAAATCACTTTATCTTATTTATGTAAATATTTTACTTATATAACACAATGTTTTTATATAAATTATAAATAATAACATAGCTTAAACCACAGCACATGAGCTTTACAGATGGAACACTATTTAAATTGAATACTCTCTTTTCCAAACACAAGATAAATTCTTTTTAAAAGATAGAATGGATCACTCTATCTTTTTCACCCAAGCTATATGTATGGTCCAATATGAAGCATTGCTTTAATAAGGTGGATATAACTAAAGCTTAAAATAAAAAATATATATTTATATATGAATTATTATCAAAATTGATAATTTATGGATGTAAAACATGGACTTATATTGTGTTAAGCAATTAAAATGAGATAGACTGAGTTCATTGAATTTGGTATTATCAGACAACACATATACATGTCTTGACTGAAATAAGAATTTGGTAATCAATTCTCTGTACAGTAAAATTATATCAAAAACCAAACAAATTGCAAAGTTGAATCACACTTATTCATGATGTTCAACTCCTTTTAAATTTGTAATGCAAACAAATGCATCTGTAAACTATATAATTTATCATAGGACTTTTACTATAGTAGGCAAGTTTAGAATATTTTTCATGCTACAGTATTGATGTGTGTCATAAAATCTCTCTGCTTTAAAAATCTAGCTGCACATTTATGGTATAATTACAATTTACCACTAGTAAAATCTACTTAATTCAATGTATTCATTTATCTCATCAATGAATGTAAGTTCAATAAAAATCTATGTTCCTGCTATAAATCCTTATTATGTAATGACTCATTTAATTTCTTTAAAAATAAAATATAATTTTAGTGATTGCAAAATAATTTTCAATGAAAGTTTGGATCAACATGTGACATCATAAGCACAAATACATGTACTTCTTTTTGAATACATATTTGCAATAGTCATTTTATTATTAGCCTTATTTAAATCTTAAATGATTTTACATATATATATATATAGTGGTTCTCATAAATGAGTATTGATATATATATATATAGTGGTTCTCATAAATGAGTATTGACATTACAACTATAAGAAAAACATAAAAGTAAGAAAAAAGTGCTCTATTTGTAATCACAAATACATTCACAAATAGAACATGTTGCTATAATTCATTTTGGTTTGTTTGATGTTTTGCAATTCTGTCTTTTAATTTCTTCAATAGAAAATTATTCTTTTTGAAATACATTAACTCCATGACTAATTTTAACTGTCTAATGCATTCTATTCTCTTCCATATTGTCCCAGTGGAAACAATCAATATCAGACTTGTTTAAAATATCTTTGAAATGATCCTTACAATGTAAAAAGGATCTATTTTTCCCATGAAAACCATGCTCAACTTCACCAATAAAACATTCTTTTAGGAAGCATTGTATTGTTTATTCATTTTGCATGTCCAATTCAATGAAGGTATGATTTTATAATGGTGGACTTTATATTTCCATATTTAGCAAGTTAAACAATATATTGATTAGTTTTAGAATATTACTATTATTTTTAAAAACTTTATTGTCTTAAATGAAGTGTTCCTACCATCCTTACATTATGTCAATATGGTATCTAAGTCTCACTCTGATATAATAAATTAGATAAAAGCAGCTTCATATGCAATTAATTTAGAGGCAGAAATTATTTCCCTATGATTGTTAAAAAGAAGAGCTGCACATTGAATTTTGTTATAGCAAGTGGTTTATATTGAATTACATTATAAAATTGATACCCATCCAATCTAAACAATTGCTGAAGTTTTTTTTCTTTCTTCACTGCCTGATAATAAACTTAGATTTTGGAACATTATATATTAAACCAAATCTTTAAATGTTGCATTTAAAACATAAAGCACATTCTGTAAATTGTCTTTTGCCCTGGTAAAAATAGCACAAACAGTGCATACTGAAAACACAGGAATGTAAGAAGTAGAAGTTCTTGTTTGTGTTAAGACTCAAATCAAAAATTCCATCATCAAACCTGTATTGTATTTTAATCTTGGTTTCACTAAGCAGTTCCAAAGACAACTGTAATAAAAACTGAAAGTAATGTTGGGGCAAATATGTATCCTTGTTTAACACCAATTTTTATTTCAAATGCCTCACATTTTCCATTTATAATATTAATATTTCTTCTCATTCCATTATGTAGAAACTGTAAAGTAAAAATAAATTTTGATGGACAATCAACTAATTTCAAAAAATAGCATAGATGTATCTCCTATTTATTGAATCAAATGTCTTGATCAAATCAATAAAAACAATATATAAATTATTTTTTGTTCCTGATATTTTTTTTGCATTTTTCCAACAATAAAAACTATATCCTTATTGCTTCTTGATTATCTAAAACCACAGAATTTCTTGTAAATAATCATTCATTGACGATTGAAAGCAATTTATTCAACAAAATTCTTGAAAATACCTTTACTGTAGTAGAAAACAATTATATTCTAGAATAATAATTGCAATCTTATCTACTTTTTCTGTTTTTAAAATTTTGGAACTCAAAATTTCCTTAACACCATGAATCCATATATTCATAAAAATTTCCAATATTTTTTGAAGCTAACATATTGCTACCATCCAAGTATTTAAGCATAACTTTAAGCATTTGATTTCAGTAAGATGAATATGTTTGTCCAAATATAAGTGAATAGATATAATGGATATATCATTAAAAGTCAACATCTTAGTTCTTATATAATTATTCAAAGATAATCATAATACTCCTTCCACTTGTTCAAAAATACCATTGTCATATAAGAGAGTACTATTTCTAGCTTTAATAAAATAGCAATATCATTTATCAGATCCATATATTACTTTCAGTGCATCTAAAAAGATCTCGAGTATATCTTCTTTGCTGTTTTAATTCACCAATAATTTTAAAATCTTTTGGTCTTTCATTGAACTTCTTTTGTCTTCAAATCTCTATATTTATTATGAATCTCTACATTTAATTTATTATTCTCCCAAGCAGAACTAATCCTATGTTTTCTTTTAATCAAAACATTAATAATAAGGTCATTATCAAAAAAACCAGTCATAATTTTTCTTTTTAGTAAATCCAAGAATATATTTTTTGAATCATAATACTCTCTTTAAGAGAATTCCCTACTTCCAATAATATGTCAAACTTGTAGATCCAAATTAGAAATTTTAATATTTAAGAGTTGTTAAAATTTAATGCACTTAGTTGGTACTTCTAAAGAATAAACATCGACGTTCTTGTGGAAATGATTAGAATGTGATCTACATTTTAATGAAACTATTGTTATAATATTGGAATGTATTACTCTATGATCTGTCCAAAAGTCTCCATTTGCACATCCTCACATAATATGAAGTTATTTTGTATTATAATTTATAATTATAATCTGTTAAATGAAATTGTTGTGAATGTGGATCATTTATGTTCCTTTATGGTCATTTACTTTCTAAATAAAATATTTGTAATAGTCAAGCCATATATTATACAAAAGTTCAATAATGTATGCAAAAAATTGACAAAAACATGACATTTGAATTTACAACATCCATACATTTATTCCCAACTTCTGGCGAAAATCTATTTTGTACAAAGATATATATTAACACCTCCAAGAAGAAAAAATCAATCTTTTAATAGTAAATAATACAATAATATGCCCCAGTAAGAAATAACAGTTTTTTGCACTGAATTTTCTAAATCTAAGATTAGAACATAGATACTAAGAAAATGAACATTAGTATTATTGTACAAGGCAAGTTTTAACACCATAAGTCTCTTACTGATACAGTGAGAAATTCCAAGAATGGAAGATATTAAATTAAATTTTATAACAAATCCAATACCATATAGTCTCATTTCACTGACTGATCATATATCTATCTTTAATATCATTCTTTCTTAAATTAGGTAAGCAGTTAAGTATTATATACAAAGGAAATATCTATTCAGAAAATATATTTCAATTTATGCAGAATGTTTAGCATTTTTTAATTATAAAATCATAATTTTTCATTTCAAACAGATTTTTTATTTTATTTTATTTAAGATATACTTTCACTGTAATAAATCTTTAATAGTCTTTACAGATTCTAAAACATAAATCACACACACACATATACTCATATCAATGTAAATAAATACAACTAACTAAACTTTAAACAAAATAAAATTAAAAATATTAGCTTGCATAATTAATTATTAAGTAATAATCTGTAGATTTATACTTTACGTTTGTCTTCAATATGATAATATTAAATCGTGCTATCACACTTCCAACGTAAAGCTATAACAAATAGAAAACTAAATTAAATGGCTTAGTGCTTTCAAGAAGATGTACTTCTCATATTCATAGCCAGTTATGGTTCTTTCTTTGAAGTCATAATGGATGCAAAGCATCATACTATGGTGAAACAAGAGCCACCATAGCTACTAGGATATCATAACACAAGTATAGATACAATAAGGCACATACGGATCCAGTCTGCTCTTCAATTTTTGCACAACAACAAAAAATGTCAGGACATGTGTTCGAACCCACATCTGCGAAATTAGTTTGTACTGAGAGGCATGATATTAAGCGAAAGGTAAAAGAAGCTTACTTTATAGCAGAGGACTCCGCCATTAATTGTAAGGATGCATGTTTTGCTATATCTAAAAGATGGTCTTAGTGACTCATTTGCATAGAATTTGCATATGGTATTTATTTATATAATGATTTCAAAGAAAGAATCATAACTGGCTATGAATATGAGAAGTACATGTTCTTGAAAGCGCTCAGACATTTAATTTAGTTTTCTATTTGTTGTTACAGCTTTACGTTGAAAGTGTGATAGCACGATTTAATATTATCATAATTATTATTATATTGTGTCTGAATTTGATTTTCAAGTACTTACAAAAGTTTCTATGTTTTGATAATTTTTTTTTATCTTATCAGCTTGTAAAAGATGTAAGTGCCCTTAAGTATTTACGTTTGATGGAACATTCTTTTGTAATGTGAATAAGTAAGTATACGATTCAAATAAAATATTTTTACTTCTCTCAACCTTTGGAGATTTTAGTAAGATTGTGCTTAGCATTTAAAAATAAATAAATATGAAGAAATAATTTTATGAAGTAAACTGATTCATTTTATAACTTTTATTCAATACTCCCAACAACTTTGGAATGTATATTATTTTAGTGTTATGGTGAATAATAAAACTTTCTATAGTCATTCATCAAGCCAATAGGATCCACGATTTGTTGATCATAATTATTAAATACATTTATTTGAAATCTTAATTACATAAAATAAAGCAAATAACGATTTTCATTTATAAAATAGAAGCAAAATTATCACACATTTAAAAAGTAAATTAAATTTTAACGTTAAAAACTAAGTTTTTAAAACACGTCTTCTTTTAATACGTTAATTTTTTAAATACATTGTTTAATTTTGTTAATTTTTTCCTTCAAGATAAAAACTGATTTTAAACAATAGATAAATGCTGACTCAAATATTTTATTTTGAAATACAACAAAAATTGGGTAATACTAACAAAATAAGCAAGATTTAAGCTGGGGGAGGGAGGGGTAGAGAGAGAGAAAAGAGATAGAGAGAGGGGAAGAGAGGAAGAGAAAAGGGGAGGGAGAGAGTGAAAAAATTATAGTTGCATCATTGTTCTGTTTTGCATAAAAAAGAGTAATAGAGATTATTAATAGGCTTTGTGAAACTGATACTCCTGGGGATTATCCTTTCGATCAAATAAAAATCGTTTTTATCCTTTCGATCAAATAAAAGATTGCTTGGTGAATTATTTTAATCCATGTACCTGGGTACATTGTCAGACTTCATTTCAGAAATGGCCATCAGGGCAAAAATGAAAAAAATAAAGATTATGATATAGCTCTTCATGATCTAACAAAAATGCATATATGGGCCATTTCTTGATGAATTACTCCTTGATCAATTTCTGTGTGAGGGTGTGTGTGAGCAGTGACAGTTTAAGACAACAGTTGTTAGCTGATAGTGAAATTAAATATAACAAGAATGGCATAGTTCATGAATTGATTGTTAGCATCAAAAGTATTTGTGGAGATAAAAATCCAAGATAAAATACAAACAGATGTTTTTAAGATATTTAAACCAAAGAAAAAGGATCTAGAAAATTTAAAAAATAATGATAATAGGGTACTGTTCTATTAGATCATGTCAGCTGCTTGATGGCTTTGTTGTTAACTAAAAACACATAGATATAACATTACCAGGCCAACTTAGATATAATGTTGATTATTCTCATTATATATAAACAAAATTAATAAATAAAAAATTAAATTAATCAATTGAAAACTAAAATATGTTGAAAAATAAATAAATACTAAAGAAATAATAGAAATAATTTACCTCAATATGTGTTGAACATCAATAAACACCAACAATAAAAGCAATTGAATGAAGTTGCAAACAAACAAAACTCTTGTAAATACCACCAACAAAGAACTGTCAAAATTCAGGAATTGAACTTGTAAACCAAACAAAACTATTGGAAACACCAATAACAAAAAATGGCAACAATTTAATGCAAATGCATCTCCCATAATATAGTGCAGAACACATCCTCACCTTTGTGAAAAAGTTGCCACAGGAACTCACACAAGTAGTTGTCCAGGGATTGTCTACCTGTTCCACACTGTTTTCTGTTCTGCCACTTGAGGCAGTCCCAAAGGTGCTTAATGTGCTTGGTGCATGCACCTGTAGTAGGGTCTACAAAGTTGTAGTGTTAGTTGACAGTCATGTTCTGGAACCAGCAGCCTCCAGCTCAGAGGTTTTGTAACCCTTCCAGCAGTTGGAGTAGATGATCATATTGGGTTTCACATTCTCACATATGGCCTGCAACAAGTGGCTGCAGAGTAAGATGGAATGGCTGTGGCAAAGCATTCTCTGATCTCATGGCACAGCCCTCCAAATACCAATTGCTGAGTAAGAATTCTGCCCTGGTGGTGTTTCCAATGGCTAAAAAGAGTCTTGTCAACCTCGGCAATGAAATCTGGACATCTGAATTGACTGCAGAAGCATGAGGTGAGGCTCTCACAGCACAGCTCATGCAAAGCACATGTCCAACTTACAAAGGCACCTTGAGACATCTCCAGATCACTGACAGTATGGTATAGTGTCAGCTCATCATGAATCCAATAGTACAGCAGATATAATAATTTGATGACTGAGATTCTGAAGTCATAAACCAGCTCCTTTGCCAAAGAGCACATTTGCAATGGCAGGGACATGACTTACATATGAAAGTCCAGAAGTCTTTATAAACCTCAAGTCACATTGAATCTCTGCATAAACGTTTTTTGGAATGGAGCATTCCATTGTGTTTCTGGAGAAATGCTTCTGTTGATGGCAGTTGCCACAATTGCAAAATCTCCATGTTCGAATCCACCATTTTACTTATCATGGATGTGTTCTCATGAAAACATGACTTTTTATGTGAGCTTATAGAAATACTGCTTGGCCATACCCTTTCCATTTTTTTTAATGTTCCAGGTTGAGTATGGTATCATAGCAATAGTGTTGCAATTGTTAGGAACTAATAGTAGATCAGATGAGTTATAAACTAATTATTTTGACAAGCATATTTGAAAGGTTGTGTCAGTCTGAAGTCCAGACACCATCACACGATACTGTAGTGAACCTTGAACTGTGAGCATTGTGATAAAGTGCACAACACAAATCAGTCCGGCAGCCAAAACAGCATGTTTCTGTGCTTTTGGCATAGAAATAACACATGGTGGCACCAGTGGCCATGTAAATGGGCCTTTTCTGTGATTTTAACATAGAAACAAGCCCACATAAATGACAATACTTTTGTGTTTTACATAGAAATAGTGCCATCAAATGGCTGATATGATCTAATAGAATAGTATTGATAACAATAATAAAGTTGGCTATAAAGCTAGTTACCCTTTTCACAAAACAAACATTGCAAAATCTGCAACAAAAAAGGGGTATTTGGAAATAATGTGTACAAAAAGAGTAGATAAACCTGGTAAAAACAGTGACAGCAATAAAAAGGTATTTTGTAGAAATGAAAATCAATCAGCAAGTATTAAAAATACATTAACATTCATTTCTGATAAAATATGATTCAGTTAAAGGTATGCAGTAAACTCATACCTGTGGAAGTCTATAACAGAAGTGGCATATCTTTGATTTTGGTGTGTAAATGGAGTTCTATAATTACAAATAGTAAAAAGCTGCCAATAATTGAGAAAACCGACTTAAAAGCTTTAAGTGTTAATGCAATTAAAATCAAAGGAGTAAAATAAACAGTAAACTTTTTATTTACTACTGTATATAGCATATGCTCTAATAAACTCACGAATCGGTCATGATTGGATCAAAAAATTGGGTATTAAAATTACATTGGTGAAAAAGATTGACCTCAAGAGGTATACGAAAGAAAAATTGCATTAATTGTTTAATGGTGAACCTAGAAAAATAAAAAAATCATCCCTGTGTCACTATAGATTTATTCCCGGAAGCAGTACCAATAATTTGTAAACTGAGAAAGATCCTGTTTTCTCAGAAAGAAAAAGTAGAAAAGGATATTAACAAATTAGTTGATAATGGCATATTAGAGTCCATAGAAAATCTGATTGGGCTATGTCATGAATAATAATTGCAAAACCAAATAATCAAATTCATTTGTGTGGTGGTCACCATGTATCTATAATTAAAGGTATTTAATAAACATGCATACTCTGTCTTTAATTCTAGAGAAATAATTGCATCATTTCAAAAATCTAATTTTTTTGCTAAATCAAATCTTAACTCAGCATTCCACCAGATACCGGTGTTAAACAAAGCTTCAGAAATACTTTCACACTAACCACTCATATAGGATTATTTAAATGAAAATGACTTCAATCTGAAATAACTTCTGCATCTAGAATTTTCCAGTCAAAAATTGAGACACTTCTTAATGGAATTGAGAATGATATCATTTGTTGATAACATTTTAATTGCTGCTGTAACAGAAAACGAACTGGAGTAATTCATATAATGGGTGCAAATCTGGAGCAAAATTGAATATCCAAAAATGTATCTGGAAGGTGAGCAAAATTAAATTTTTAGGGCATGTAATTTCAAATAATGGTACATCTTCTTCTGATGAAAAAGCCAAAAATGTAGCTGAAGCCCCAAGGCCAAATAATGTTAAACAATTACAAGCTTTTTTAGATTTTGTAAATTATTTCAAATATTTTTTGAAGAGCAAAACTCATGTAGGTTGTCTCTTATATGATTTATTTTAAAAAATCAGAAATGGAACTGAGAATCAGTCCAAGAGGAAGCATTTTTCTGTAGCAAATCACTACTCATTTCACATAAATTACTTGCTCATTATAATAGCGATTTGGAAATTATACTTATAATGGATGCATCTGAATTTGGAGTAGGTGCAGTAATATGTCTTCCAGCACATACAATGAATTTCCTATGATTTATGAACCTCGTATAAAGCTGAAAAGAATTACCATCAGCTGGACAAGGTAGTTCTCACCATATTGTTTGGAATTCGTTAATTTCACCAATATTTATATCAACACAAATTTACAATTTTAACAGAACATAAACCTTTACTGGGAATTTTTGGAAGCAAAAAAGTTTTCCTGCATTTTAACCCTCACATGTTGAGATGGCTAAACATATTCACTGATTATGATTATATATTAGAATATAAAAAGGAAAAGCAAACTGGACATGCACACATGCTATTCCACATGCCAGATGAGACTGAGCGTGATGTAATTAAAAATCAATTATATAGATGTGCTAAAATCATCACATGTATTTAATAGTAAAACAGTAGCTATTTGGACAAAGGAAGATGATGGGTACCAGTGGATTATAAGCCAAATATGAAGGCAGTGGCCTAATAAACATTCAAAATTTCTCCATAAAGAATTATGGAATGCCTGTGATATATAAATTGGCAGTATGCAAAGAATTTATTCTGATGGGCAATCATGTATTAATATCAGTTAAGGGTAGACGTTTAATTTTGTGATTATTGCATGAAGGTCATCCAGGCATAATCAGAGCTAAATCTTTAGCGTGTAGCTATGCATGAAGGTCAAACATTAACTGTGACATTGAATAAGACTTTTACAAAAACATTGCAGTAATTGTCAATCATATCATAGAATGCCATCTAAAAATTTTGAGGCATGACCAAAAGCATTAAGATCATAGTGATGCATCTATGTTGAGCACATGGGCTCATTTAAGGTACATTTATTTTTTGTGATGGTCGATGCATACTTAGGGTGAGCATGAATACAAATTAATTAAGAGTATTATTTTGTGATGACACAATTGAAAAATTACATGAAATTTTTTTGTATGATAACTTTAGTTTCTGATAATGGAATCAGTTTCACATTGGACAAGTTCAAAGAGAGTATGAAACAGTGGGGAATAAAACACACATGCTATATACCATCCACAATCTAATGGTATGGCTGAAAAGCTATCCAAAATATGAAAGTAGCAATAAATAAATTGGAAAAAATGAAAATGTAAAAAGCAGTTTGTTTAAATAGCACTCTTGTATCAGCATTTGATTCCAACTGCTAAAGCAGAAAAATCACCTGCAGAATTATATTTAAATTACAAGTTGCATACCTAATTGTCTAATGTAATACATAGTGAGGATTACATTAAATAGAAAGCAACCATGTGTGCGGATGCACCAGGTTAATGAATATAGGCAAAACCTAGCTTAAATAAACATTAGATGAAAGTAATAGCAAAATGATAGCTGTCAAAACAAATTGTAATGGTTTGTATAAATGAAGGCAAACTATTACAAAAACACATTAATCAATTGCAAAAAGACAAGAATGAAGATTTAATATTATCTTTATTTACCAAAACTGATTGTGATCTGAAAAATCAAACTGAGGAACTTAAACAAAAACTCAAGCTGACTCAGTCTAACGAGAAAAAAAAAAGAATGTTTAGCAGAAGAGACTAACACAAAAGAAGTTAACCCATCGTCTGATTGGGTTAAAAGTAAAATAAAAAAACGAGTTATCTTAGTATTTTATTCTGACTTCAGAGGAAATATAAATCTCTGAAGTTTGAAGAAATATGCTATGTCTACTTGTGTATGTTAAAATACATACACATATATAACTAGAAAACAGTTATAAATAATTGTATGTTAAAATATATGTATATATGTGAAATACATAGTCAATTAAAGTTAAAAAAATAAGTACCTTAAATTTAAGTAAAATTAAAACTAATTGTAAGAATAGATAAAAAAATTAATATTACTAAAAGAGAAATTTATAGGGGGTTTAAGCTCAGACTTTCATACGACCCTCAACTATACATGAGGGATCAGAGTGCCTTGTGGTCAACATGGGTAAGATGAGAAGGTTGACATTAAGATGGGCTTTGAGCATTCCATCATCAGATTTTCAATGAAATGGATGAAGATTTGTGGGGTGGAGTAGTTTGAAGTCTGTTCATTAAATGGTTATCTTAATATAAGCTGAGCTTTGATTGTATATATGTGTGGAGATAATCTGGACCAACTGACAAATGCTGGTTTAGCACAAAATACGGACATTGGTGATTAGTTATCTTTTTGCATGCATGTGATCAAGTGTATCAGTGGTATGAGAAAATGTGGATGGTTGAGGGTAGTGTGAAAGTTTGAGTTCAAACCTCCTATATATTACATATATAAGTGCAGATATGAAAAAGCCTGTTCTGTAGAAAAAAAAATCATATTTCAAAATATAGTGCCTTAAGGTCTGTCCATCCCTTGTATATGTATGTAAATGGACTATATTCTGTAGATGAGGGGTCAGAGTGACTTGTGGTCAACATGGGTAGGATGAGAAGGTTGGCACTAAGGTGGGCTTTGATCATTACATCATCAGATTTTCAATGTAATGGATGAAGAGTTGTGGGGTGGAGTAGTTTGAAGCCTGTCATTTAAAGTATGAAGATTGGCTATCTTAATATAAAGTAAGCTTTGATTGTATATATGTGCGGAGATGATAATCTGGATCAACTGACCAGTGCTGGTTTAGCTTGAAATATGGGTATTGGTGATTATTTATTTTTTCAACATGTGTGTGATCAAGAATATTAGCAATATGAGATAGTATGGATGGTTGAGAGTCATGAGAAATTCTGAGTTCAAACCCTCTATATATCACATATATAAGTGCAGGTATGAAAAAATCATATTTTAAAAAGAGTAATTATAAATTCAGGAAACAATCTTAAGTAAATTTCTAAAGAGCAAAAGAAATAACAGAATTCCATCAGAAAATAATCTAATTAATTATTGGCAAAAAGAAGAAATTACTAGTAATGGGATGAATCTACATTAGACAATGTCAGCATGGTCTAAGTAACTCAACTAATTAGAACAGTATTGCTAATTATTAATTAATTGAAAAGAACCAAGGATACTTGCTCATGGAAGCTACAAGCATGTGGATCTACTTGCAACAACAATGATGGTGGACATCATCATGGTGTGATGTGTTTGATAGCTAAATATTGCAGAGTGGTTTTACCTTAACATATCAAAGCAAGCCTAGGAACTTAAAACCGGTTATACAGGTCTTTATTATAATTTGAAAATGCCTTTGAGTATTTATTTATTTATATTTGCTATTTAACATTAAAGATTAAAATTAGACAAATTAAGTTTGAAATATAAACATACATTTCAATTGTTTCTTTAATATTAGAGATTAAATTTAGGCAAAGCAAATTTATAATATAGACACACATATGCATCCCAAATGATGATTTTAAATCTAAATTAGTCAATTAGAAGTATAGAGAAGATATACATTATTTCCAAAGTTGTTTATGTCTGCATATTAGTCTTCACTTTCCAAGAAGAATTTCTAAACTATTTTCATCCAGAACATTAATAGAAGTTTTTACTTTTGAGTTTGAATTATGAAAGAACCAATTTGTAGAGAAAAAATTGTTGTAATAAAAGAAAGCCAACATTTTGTAAAAATATCCTCTTTTTATATTTGATTATTCCTTAACCATCTGTTTCTTTCACCAATCCAAGGTCACTCAAAAGTTCAACTGTAGAAACAAAGGTTATTCCACTGATTGCACTGAGATAATTAGTTACAAATATGTAAGAACTTTTCTCTCTTGAAAAAGAAAGAAATGAAAAAAAAAATCATTTTGTCAAAAAAAAAAAAGAGTAATTAAATTGAGACACTAATAAATATTCTGCCTTTCTAAAGTAACAACAAAAAAAAATAATTATTTTAGTAAATAAAATAATTGATAGTATATTTGTCTAGTTGACAATTCACTGATCCATTGATCTATTAATTCATTTAAAATGTGTTTTAACTGGTGATCCAAGATATTGATTATGAAATTAAATATTTTACTGTGAAACATAATATCTGGTAGTTTAATGAAGTATATGAATGAAAAATGAAGTTGAAAGATGGCAGAAGCATACATGCACATCCATAAATGCTGTACTACAGGTATTAAACCAATCTGGCCAAAATATAAGTTTCTATGACTATGAATCAAATATACTGTATTAACTACACTATGGATTGAAGTATCAAAGAGCAAGTAGACCAGAAAATCACCAAAACAAATACCAATCACTGTCTTACAGACAAATAAGACAAACTTGGATCAATTTAAAATATATACTAGCAATTTCTGTGATTAGCCACATTCTTTTCTGTCATTAAATATTCACTAAAAATATTAAATATCTCAAAGCTTCCAAATCATATCTGCAAGTGCTGTCTAAACAAAGTTTTAGATTTAAAAAAAATTAAAATTTCAGGTTATTTCATCATTTTTTTAGTTAGATGCAACCAGCTGTTACTGATCCAGTGCTATTTAATCACAATTGGTTTCTGGTGCCTATCCAGAAGATCACTATATATATATATATATATATATATATATATATATATATATACACAATACACAATTAAAGATTAATCTAAATATATTAAATTTAAGTAAAATTAAAACTGATTGTAACAATAGATATAAAAAAATTAACATTACTAAAAGAGTAATTATATATCCAGAACACAATCTTAATTAAATTCTTAAAGAGCAAAAGAAATAACAGAATTCCATGGAAAATAATCTAATTAATTAGGAACAAAAAGAAGAAATTACTAGTAACTGAATGCATTTACAGGTAGATAACATTAGACAATGCCAGCAGAATATAAGTCACCCAACCAATTAGAACAGGAGTTCTACTTATTAAATAATAGTGAAAGATTGGTCTAGAAAAGGACCAAAGGCACTTGCTCATGGAAGCTACAAGAATGCAGATCTATTTGCAACAACAATGATGCTGGACATCAGTGTTATCCTTGATAGCTAAATATTGTAGAATGGCATGCCTCCAAACATGTCAAAGCAAGTCTAGGAACTTAAAACAGGTCACCCTGGCCTTTATTATAATTTGGAACATCTTCAGATAGTGATTGCATTAATAATCTATTTAACCATAATCCTAAGTTGCTGCAGTATTACTATTGTTACCAGATTAATTTTATATAAGCCTATGTCTGCTAGTAGCATAGGGATCACTTCCACATATAGCAATTGGTTCAGTCTTAATTCAAACCTGAAACAAATTAAAAATGGGTAAACTGGCAGAATAATAAGTATTAAAAGATTTGCTAAAATGCAATCATCAATTGGTGAATTTGACATTTTTGTTCAACACTAAAAAAATATCTTTTCATTAAACAGAATCCCCAAAGATCATAAAGGATCCAGAAAAAAACAGCATGTGAGATATATAGATAAAATAAGGAAGTTTGTTACTAAGTTGTGGAATAAATAAATAAATTGATACATAACTATCTCAACTAATTAATGAGGATTTGTATATAGAGTGAGAAAGAGATTGGTCTGGAAGAATTTATTGTAAACAATAGTTCAAGATTTATAACTTTGAAAAAGCTTTGATTGACAAATATTTGTCAGATACATTTTTGTCAATTAACTTCTTATATATAATTATTCATGTTTTTTTTTTTTAAATTGCATGTTAAACATATTATTTCAATGATTAAAAATGTATTATTTATGATAAAATAATAAATAATAGATTTTATTATTTTATTTTCTAATGTAATTTTTAATTAAATTAATTTGACAAACATTTATCCCCAAGAAGAAATAGGGATTATGTTAATCTTTGAACCCGAGTTAGAAATAAATCATAGACAGAGATAGGGCGGCATAGAACAACACAAGCATTGCTTCACTTAACTATTACATCTTTTTAAATATATATATTCATAAATAATATAAATAAAATGACCGTTAATTAAAACAAAATGGTAATTATAATAAAAATAATAAATTTAACGATAATATACTATTATAAACAATCCTTAAATCTGCAGAAGTACTTTCGGTTAATTTCTTAAACCTGCCTCAATTAAAAAAACAAAACAAAGCTGAAGCAAACATCATCAATTCAAATCCCACGAATCTCATATTTTAATGTTAGCAGCTTGTCTACTTATCAAATGCATTTTATTCCTATTTATAAAAATTGCCTCCTTAATTTTTTCTTGTATTATTATTTTTTTTATTATGTTCATAAATAAATAATCAATCAAACAAGATATGTTCATATTTATAAAATTTTATAAATTCTTTTAACTGATTTTTTTTTTTTTTTTTAAAAAAAAAAAAAGACAAAATCAAGCATTAAGTTATTAAATTATTTTTGTGAAAAATGTCAAAATCAAACATTTCCTTATTCTAGCTGCGGTTGAATAAAACATATCTGTTGCTTCTAGAATGATCTTTTCTCACATTTTTGTTTCTGTCATGTGTCAGCACGAATGGAGACAATCTGTCAACATTAAGAAGTCTGTTTGCCACTGAGGCACGACAGGAATTTGAAGATAAGTAGTAATATTAATTTTTGAATTAATACTACAATATAGTAGAGTATAAAGCTATGATGTAACCGTAGTTCAATAGTCATTTATAAAAAGATAAACTATTTTATCTCATGTCCTGAATAATTATTCTGTATAAATTTACAATTTTAATTCAAATATAATTGAAAATTAAACTATTTTAGCCAAGCATTGGAGGTCGAGAGGTCAGCGACGATGCTTTACAAGCAGATGTCCCAGGTTAGCGGGTTCGCTTCCTGGCTGATGCTATGACACATGAGAAAAAAAATTTAAATTATTATGTATGCTCTGTTGTTTTATATTTTTACTGCATTATATATTTTATAGTCAAAGTAATTTTAAAATGAAATAAAATATTGATAAATGTTGCAAAATTGATTCTTATTGAAAAACATTATTTGGATTTCTATTTTGATACTTTTCAATATTTGAAAGCGCTTTGCTTTAGAATAAATTTCTTTATTATAAAAGAAACCTGTTCTGCAGATAAATGTTTTAACATTTACTAAATAATTAATAAAGAATAATAAATAATATATGACAAAAATCAGAAATGACAAATATAAAATTGAAAGTGAAAAGCTTTGTTCAACATTTCGACACTAGTTATTATGATACAATAACGTAGTTAAATGAGTGTAAAGAAAAAAAAAGTTGTCCATAACCATTTTTTATAATAAAAATACATGAATTTCAGCAGGATTTAATGATTTAAACAATTTGTTTAAAGCTCGAAATAAATATGAACATTATTAACTTATTTAAAAACTGATCATTTCATTTAAAACATTTAGTTTGTTGCAATTTAATTCACAAGAAAAAAATTGAATTGCTTCTAATCTCACAAAAAGCCACCACCACATTGTAGATATGTAAACGTTTATAATTTATTATTGATCTTTCCCCCTGATTACATAAATAATTCATCTATGCTAAAAATCTAAAATTAGCAGATTAGAGAAATATTCAGAATGTACTAAAAATGATAAATATCAATTCTAGAAAGTTTATTTACTATTTTGTTGATTTAATTTTCTGTGCTTTTAAGCAGACACGTTCATATGTAATACGATCACCGCATTTTATAAATAAAATAACAAATAATCTAATACAAATACTAATAAAATAAAGTAAACAAATCATACATATATATTTTAGGAATGGTAATACAAGAAACATATTGTAAATGTGAAGAAAATGGATACCAGAAATGTCTTTACAGTTACAGTATGACAGAAATATATTCTTTTACTCAGCTGAAGGCGTGGCTATCGGATTCTTTAGAGAGACACATAACCTGTAGGTAAGCATATATATAATATAGGTAAGCATTTGATACTTTCAGGATCATTTAATAATTGCTTTTTATTTATCTATTTTTAATTAAATTATAGTGCTCACCACCGAAATGGCATTCTGTAAAGTAAAAAAAAAAATAACTGCTTCACTTCGTTATAAAACAAAGGCATATAAAAGATTTAAATTATTTATATCTTAGTAAGTTATTCTCAAAAAATATTTACATAGGTGAATGTTCTTTAGAAAAAAGATTAAATGAATACCAAAAATATAACAAATAATCAATATAATACTATACCCGGGTCTCGTTTTATGTAGATTTTTTAAATGCAATTTTGAAGTTATGTGATTCATGTTTCTTCTAAATATATTCGGATGCGGTTTTCTTTTATGTGATAAAAAATATTAGATCAGAAGTCAAACTCCGATAATGCGCTATTACTTTAAATATTATAAATTTCGTGCACTTACATGCCATATTTAAAATAATAGTGTATTATCAGAGTTCGACTTCCATCTAATAATTTCAATATTTACAGCGCTTTATAATAGTACTGTAATAGATTTTATGCAATAAAGAAGTTCATAATTCACTTAAAATCAGGATTTCCCTATTTTACATATACATAGTAAATTTTACAAGATTATAATGTAAATCTGTTCAAACGTTATAGGTGTTTATACTATGCAATTTGTTGTTTTTGCATTTTAAATCACATTCTATTTTTGCTTTTTAAAAAAAGAGTACATAATCAATTAATCATTTAGTCTCCACAAGTTTATTTTTAAAAGGTGAGTAACAGTGGTGGGCACAATTAAATTTGACAATTAAAAATTAAAATCTGATTTTTTAATTGTAATTAACAATTTAAAAACTACGTAATGTGATCTGAAATTAATGTGATGTGAAACTATGAAATTTGATTTTTAAACAGAATTGAAAATTAAAAAATTAAAGACAAAAACAAGAATTTAATTTTCAATTGTTAGTTTTAATTAAATTTTGCCCAACAGTGGTGTCTTTTTTTGATCCTTTCCCTGTCGCTAAGTGATTCTTTGGAAACAAAAATTTCAATTTTAGATCACTTAGTGACAGGGAAAGGATTAACAACGATTAGAAAACTTTTTAGTTTGGGTGAGTTCATGATAAGAAAAATTAAAAAAAGAAGTTGGTGCTAATTGTAATTCCTCTTGTGATGAATCTGATGTCTTACTAGTTCACAAACGAATCTGCATATCATCAAATAGTGATAATGATTAAAATACTCTACATGTATGAAAAAATGTAAAATACTGTAAATTATGCATAAAAATATATTGTTTTGAATAAAATTAAACAATGTAGTTAATAAAAAAAGTAAAAAAAGTTTATCTTGCATCAATTTTTTTCAAATTTGAAATTTTTTATTAGTCATATTTTATTTCCTAATTTTTTTATGTGACTTTTAATATAAGTTTAGGTTGTTGCTTTGCTTTTATGTGATTTTTAAAAATTACAGTACGTATCCCCCATTTTTCAAGGTAAGTTAAGTCTAATTTTGTGCAATTTCTTTTGCGCACATTTTCTGAGGAACCTATCTACCGCATAAAATGAGATCCAGGTGAACTTTATTTTTCTCATAAGAAATCTTGCAATTTTAAATTTAACTTTAATTCAGATAACACAAAATTTAAGGCACATGTGGAAAAAGGTTAAAGCCTTGCTCTTTCTAATTACAAAAGCATCATAGAAGGAGAAAAATTAAAAAGGCAATTCTATAATTCTCTAATAAGTAGACTGTGGATTAATACTATAATATATAGCACATCATTCTGGTGCCATTTATAGTAAAAATAAGTAATCAGAGATTATCAAATGATAATGTATTGAACCCCCCCCCCAGACCAATCAATGAAACTTAGGATTCAAATCTAGAAGTAATGCAGTTGTGCAGCTAGAAATAATCTATAACTCCATTTTATTATTCAAAATAAAAATCTAAAAATTCAAAACAATTTTGAACTTAATCTAATTTTTGAATACACACACATATATTGTAACTAATGAAATTTGAGATATATATTTCAGTATGTTGTAAGATGTCAGTCTTAATATGTTTTTTTATCTTCCTTTATTATTTGATTTTTGGATGGTGAATATGTTAACTTATGAAACATTGAACTGTGTTGCTATGACAACAATAATATTAATATAAAATTGTTTATTATTAATTGTATTGTAAGACTTGACTTTATTCATTTTAAAAAGGAAAGTGAATATGCAAATAAAAAAGCACATAGTTTGGATGAAATTATTATTCATTTGTTATATGTTTCATTTTCATTACTGTATTCACGATAGTAAATTATAAACAATACAAATAAATGTTTAATATTTCAAATATATATATATATATCCTTTTCATTTGTATGATATATTATATTAAAAAATTTGTATAGAAATGTATTTCCAGTGTAAGATAGTGAGAATATATCATAAATTGTTTATTTTATATTAGTATGAAAAATAGTATTTGTATATTAAAAATGTAAATATTTATTATATCCTAATTATTGTGAAATAATTTTTTGTCATTATTATGCAATAAGATTTTTTTATTTATGGAACACTACCAGAAATTGCTTAAAGGAAAAAATAGAAGATTGCTATAATACACTGATGTTAATGTAAAATTCTTATAAATAGAACTGAATAGTTTGAACTCATTCTTCCTCTGTTGTTTTGGTTCTAAACACAAGCATGAACAGCTTTCTTTATATGATTTTCCTTTTATTTCCTTTAAAGTTTATAGTTGACTGAACAAAATAGAGGGGTAATAATCAACATTGTCTGCCATGAATTGGACAGCATAGCGAGAACATTTTATGGAAATGATAATTTATTATAAAAGAAAAAAATCATTGAGATTGCTTCTTTATATTATAAACTATCAGAATATTTTTATTCTTTGAAATGGATGTTTTTTACTTTTTAAAGATGGAATACAAACATCAGAAAGTGTACAAGAGTCATATCTATCTGCCTGTGTAATTTTATTAGATTGATTGATCAAATTTTTCTAAGATATGAATCAGTTTAATTTCCCATCATATCCAAGATAAAGCTAGCATTTATTCATTTGTCATATTTTGAAATAATATTTGTTCATGAAAGGATATCTCTTCATATCATTGTGAATATAAATTATTAATTATATGTGTAACATCATATAAATGATATAATTATTATTTGAAAGAATAGTTTGGATATATACATAAAACATTGGAATCAATAAAATGTACTTGAGATTTAAAAGTATTTGTGAATATATTATATCTTCTGTAGAACTAATATGCTTAGTAATTTGAAATAGACATCATAATTTTGATGCAATTCTGGAATCATTCAGGTCATTTGTTTGTGTTTATCATTATTATTGATATATATATATATATTGTAATGGTATGCACCCTCTCAACAAAATAAGTTAAGGCAGTCGCAACTCACTATAGTCAGATTTAAGGTCTTCATATATGATGCCACGAATGATGTGATTTAATTTTGATATAAAACTATATTTGTTCCCAATAACTACTTTGTTATTAAAAAAATTATATCCAAATAACATCGAATCAATTTTCACCTTAATTAACTTTACCGTTATGCTCAGATTTCGAACTCAGGGTAGTTTAACAATTTACTCTTTTCAGGGGTTCCTATCAATATTTTAAAGTAATATTAACAACGAATCTCACTAACGCTTTAAATTAAATAAAACAAAATTGAAGACTTCATTTAATATAAAAAACATAATTATTTATTTAACAATTAAATAATTTAAATTTTACAATATAAAAAAAATATTTATATATCTACCTCCTTATTAAAAATATAAATATTCTCTTTGCTTACTGTAGATATATTTTCTAAACCTATAACACTACGTGATTTTACAATGTATTTAAAAAATAAGTATCCTAATATTTAGACATTTATATTAATGCTATTTTACACTAATTAGATAATACAAATAATAATCCAATTATTTGTATATAATACCTTCATTCATTAAAATGATTGTCAGTCAAGTTATATTTATTAATATAAAAATATATACTTCACAACAATGTTAATCATTTATTTCTTTATCACACATTACAGTTATTAGTCTATTTTGATTAGTATAAACAATGTAGTGTCATGTCATGGAAAATAATGTGGATTTAAAAATAATTTAATCTCTTACCTCTAAGTTCACCTTATCCCGTTCCCAAATTAACATTTATTAACTGATATTTAAATCTTTATTAATCATAAATAAAACAAAAATATTCTAAATTATTAATTCTCTCTTATTTTTCATTTTTTTACTAAAACGAATACTATGATAAAGAAAATGAAAATTAACTTTTCCCAATTATAATTTTCAAAAAATCTTAAATGGTATTTATAAAAGTTAATGTTCCTCGCAAATGAAAATCCTTCGAAGACGCAGTTTTTTGATTCCTTTGTTGTTAAACATTAAAGAGAATAATATTGGGATATCCTAAGTTGACATTTAGTTTCCTCTTTATATTCAACTTCTTCATACAAAGTTCCTTTACTAACATTTATAATTCCATTTTGAAGATCTAATTTTTATAATTTTAAGGCATTCATAATTCCATTTTGAAGATATAATTTCTTTATAATTTTAAGGCATTCATAATTCCATTTTGAAGA